>BMAO01020767.1:0-183793 GCA_019973975.1 Trichonephila clavata | reverse complement strand
TGCTTAAGTATATATAGTTCTGATCTACTCAAAATACATTTTCTGCAAATGATGAGGCTAATCCAGTCTAGATTTGTCGAACATAGGATATATTTGTAATTTAGGTATAATTATTATGTGAGTTTTCCATTCATATGGAAAATAATTGGGTATAATGCACTTCATATTTTGTCACGTAGTTATTATGTATTTCAAGTAGGCGCTGAGTACAACATTTTGAGTAATTCATGTAGAATTTTACTGTTTCTAATTTCAGATGACATTTATCCCGCTTTTTGGCGGAAATTGGTATTGTGAACTGAAATCGCGCGAATTCATTTCAGCTTTCTGCCGTCTGTCGTTATAAAACCGGATTTTGGAGAAAACGTTCAAATTGTCTCTTGGCAAACCGTCTACATTGTCTTGATATCACCGACAATGCCTTAGATTAAGAGCAGAAATATGGGTGGGGTTTAATTTTGTGAAGATTTTGTTAGATGTTTATTTGAAATTTAGAACAAGTATTTTTCTCGGTTTGGGGATGAAACAGGATAAATGTCTGGAAAAATACTAATTCTAAATTTCAGAAAAAGATCTACCAAATTCTTCGTCGAAAAATAAAACCGCTATTGTCTTATGGGCATTGTTCAGAACATGTGGTGTGTTGATCGAGAACGAGCTGAACGTTTCTCTAATCGAATTCTACTAACTGATAATTTATGAAAGTTGATAATTACATGATTCTATTCAACTATTTGAGATAAATAAATAAAACAGAAACAATTACAATGGTGCTGAGCTACAATAATTCATGTGACAAAAATATGAGTGCTACACTCAGTATTTCCATAATGAGCGGGAAAATACGCCAATAGTATGCCCAAATTAACAAATATATGTTTTAAACAAATCTAGACTGTTAACAATAAACTGCCAAGCAGAAACTCAAAAATGAACATGACTTCAAACGTTGAACTGACAGTGAAATTGTCTGTCACCGGAAGACCTGAACTTAATCAGCTCTCCGCCATGTCAATTTGAACTTGCGATATTATTCTGATTTGAGGTGTGCTAAATAGTGAGTATCGGAAGCGTACGTGTTCAAACAGATGGGTGCATGTGTGAAGAATTGCTCATCGAGAACTGGTACAGGATGCATTTGATAATAGAATGATTATTTTAGATATTTTGATATTGAATAGTCACTCGAAACTGAATGATACTTGCGTTACATTAAATCATTAAACTGTTTTGAGGGATAACTTTATTACTAAATTTATTGATATTGCTAACGGTGAGATACCTTTTAATTTTCATTCACCATTGCGATGATGCGACCCTCTGATGACACATGACCAAAGTTTCTGTATTTCACAGTGTAAATAGTGCACCCTTTCTTTGAGTTTGAAGCTGAGGCATTTAATAACAGGCGAAACCATAAATTACGGTGATGCGGTGATTCACGTTCTTTCAGGTGTTCTCACGCTAAGACATCGACTTTCATGACATTATTGCTATTGTTGACATTGTTGTCTGTAACATTGATCAATTGCCATGTAGTGCCTCTACCTGCGCATGGCAAGATAATTAGTTCAAAGACTCGGGTGTTGACTCGTTCTGAGGAGAACAATATGCAGTATTGATGGGGCTTTAATTGTGCTATTTCGGGTCAGTACTATTAGGGTATTATCTGGGGAGCGCTAACATAAGGTCTAATTTCTTTCGAGGGGCACACAAGTGACGTTATATCTAACTCGGTAATCGACCCAGCAGGTTCTGACCCATTAACTAATTCTAAGACCAGCTACACAATGTTGACATTGAAAATTTTCTTTGATACAATATTTGTTCAATAACGGTACAAGCGTATAGGGAGGTGGAACTGTTGAACGGTTCCAGATCTTTGGTTGGCATTTTGAAGACAAGCCGTCTTGTCATTCTTTATACTTTCTTTGCGAACAATTTTGTCCGGTTTTTGGATTTAGAGCTATTGTGTTCAGGGCGATTATGTTCAATACGGTGAATAACGAGATTTACTTGCATGGTTCCTATAACTTCTTTCTTTCATTGATAAATGGTTGCGAGCATTTGAATGTTGACTTATTGTGTCTGACGATAATAATTTCCGGGTAATCGAATCGGCTGCATTGCGTTTGACGTCAATAAACGAGAAATAAATTGATGTAGTATTCAATAGAATAGATTATCATAAAATGGGTGAAACGTACACTGTACATGAAATGCAAAGACAACGAAATGTTTAGTAACATAACGCACTATGGTAGAAAAATTCGCAGACTCGTGAACAACAAACTCCCGAAGTCGGCTCTTGATGCCTACGTCTTTCACCCCCTTTTCTATATTTCATTCTGGACTTCATCAAGAGCACTACTACCACCGACCATCTGATAAATCATTCTACAAACCACACACCCGTTATGCAATGCGATAGTTTCAGCAAGAAATTCGGTTTATCTGTTGGTCGCTGATTTGACAATTTCAGCTTTTCTTAATGATCTGCAATTTTAAGTAAATTCTTGAATTTAAATTCAAATGTATTTCTTTCATAAGTTGTCACCATATCGAATCATTGAACAGCTGATGCAAATGAAAACGCTGTTTGGCTCATAATGATAGTGACGTAACTTCATTTAAAAATCTTTTAGGCAAAAACTGACTTTGATTTACTATGTAAATTGGCTATAACATCATTTTTGTGGTGCGTCTGAAAGTCATTTTTGTGGCAAATCTTCAATGTCTCGTTCCCAGGCAGCGAAAATTACTTCAACTTGTAGTGATAACCGCTGCGTTAAGTATGTCAAAAATGCAAATAGAAAAGTTTTTATTAAAAATATTTGATACCTTAAAGGCATTTTGCAAGCCCCAATTATTATACGATGACGCATTCTATTTGAAAATTAATGACCTGTGGCAACAATCAAAGACACCTTATTATTAAATTCAATGCATTGTATTGAGTGAATAATTCTGGTGAAGATGACTGTAACCTGATTTGGCTTTATTTTAAGCATGAAATAAAACAACCAGTATCGGATTTTCGTCTTAATGCTAAAGGTAATTTGTACAATCTAACAAATTATTGCAGGCGAGTTAAAATCGCAGTTTTAGATAAATAGTAAAGAGTATTGATATAGTTATGATATGTTGAAAATTTGTGAAGACTAAAGTGATACCGTGTTCAGAGAGGATGCCCAACTTTCTGATATCCTCGTCACTTCGAGGTTCAAACTTAGACCGGTAACGATGATAGTACTCAAAGCGCTACCAGAACTTTCATTTCTCAATATGACCAACTTTCTCTTCTTACAGGCTGTATATGTTATGACCGAAATTTATGTTTAGTTCTTGGCTTTAATAACTGAGGCCGCATAAATAAATCAAATGTTTCGATTTTTAAGGGCAAAATACGCGGTTCGCTTTGGCTCATGCCAATTCGGTACTGACTGACAATTCAGGGCCCACGGTTGGTGTCAGACTGCTTCAAAATTCATGGCTTATATTTAAAGGGAGATTCGTCTTCATTAACTTCTTATATTACTGGCAACGACGGCTTCATACTTAATTGACGAACATTCTCAATAACACCGGCATGGGAAGGATTTTTGGATTTTAATGTTAGCGATTTCTTAACATACGAACAATAACATTCAATTCTTTAAAGGGTAGCTCAGTTCATCTATTTAGCGCGTATTTTGTTGTATACTTCGCACGCATTGTGCAATCATCAATATATAAATGAGCTGTTCTGACTTTACGCAACAAAGTCGCAAAGCCCTGAATGAAGAAATTCTGAGATTTTGTTGGTACTGAAATAGACTGAATGCTGGCAGTAATAAATTATTATATTGATTCCTTTTAGTGTTTTATATTAATTTGTTAAAACTAAAATTAGAATATTTTGCATTCATTTATATGGTTGTGTTCTAAATCTTCCCAAACAGTGATAGTACGTATTTGAAAACGCGGCCTTCAGTAGTACAGCCGCTCTTATCACCTGTCATCTAATTTGTTGGCGCCTGTCGCATACGGCACGGCAATATTCACCTCGTTTGCGTGATAAAGCGAATGTTCATGGCTAACCTCTTCTTTAACCGAAATGGCCAAATGTTTATTCTTATTTTAACCTTTAGTAAAGTATTGGTACTATTTTGTTGATATTATGTAATTTAATAATGGATAATTCTTCATGGAACGGAAGAATTATGGCGACTTGCTCAGTATTCCTAAAGTGGCTGATGGAACTATCGTATAAGCCAGCACGACAATGTCTGGCTGTTATTATTTTATTTGAAACCACGACCGCATTTTGGCTTTAAATAAACAATGTAAATTATCGCCATTTTGACTGAGCCTCCTCTCACTCCTTCAACGCTGCCGCCTGGTGAAAACTATGAACCACTTAAAGGTAAAAATTGGTAAAATACATATATGAAAACGCCTTTTGAAGAACCATTTAAGTATGCAATAAACCAATGTAATATTAATAATTGAAGAAGGTTCCCGTAATTATGAACTGAAAGATCATTGAGATGGTATATATGTTAGCCTTCATAAAACTCGGCAGGTATTATAAGATGTAAACCACTATATAATCTTAAAAATATTGTCTAATAGTAAATTTCTTGATTTTGTTTACTGATGGTGCAATTGCATAATCGCCATGACATCTTAAATTCAGTATTAATTTTGCAATTCAAATTTTGTTTATATTAGATAATTTCATAAGTGGCAACTTGCTCTCAGTAATCTAAAGAAACCCTAACGTGGAGATACGTAACTTTTGACAATGAACATTATTGGTGTGCTGCCACAAAATAATTTTAATTTATATTTATTATTTTTGTGTTGATAACGTCTATAAAGGTTTAAAACGAACAAATGACGAAAGCGATGCACAACGAAACGCCACGCTATTTTGATTATCGGTGTGTTCCCCGTGATGAGTACGAATATAAGTGAAACTGATCACGCAGCCCAAGCTGCGACATCTATTTCCTTAAGGCAAGAAAAATACTTTGAAAGACTGCAAATATTATTTTCAACACTGACAGGTAGGCACCTAGGTCTTGGGAAAATAAGCCGTCGTGTTTACTCTTTCGCCATGTTATATGTAATTCAATCTTCAGGAAAAGGTGACAACTGAACTGCTATGATCACTTTCGCCCTTTATTATATCTTGTTGGTAGTTTGAATTTCTAAAATAAATCAACTGCACGTATAGTGTAATATAATCTTTCGGAAAGCTATATATATACGGTAGATAAATTCAGAATAAATGACATGATAGATGCAATAATCTATGATTAAAATCTTTTGAATAAGAATTGGTAGGTAAAATTGAAATAAATGTAATGCAGGTAATTATATAATTATATTCTATGTTCTAAAGAACTACAACAAACCGGCAATGATATTAACAGATAAATATCGTGAAACTTTGCCTTTGATTCAGACATAACATTTTCCCCGGAAATATTTTAAGTGAATTACCCCGATAATAAATATTTGCCTCATAAAAATGTGAGCCCAAGCAATAAAAATAACCGCAAAAATAAACGGCTTTTTATTCAAGTAGAGCACGGCACAACGCTAAATAAGACAATATTTAACCTTTATTTTAATCTTGTGCAATATATTTATGAAAACATCGGTCACTAAGTTGGATAGTTATATTATGATAAATACTTATACCAGAAAATTTCTAAATGATTGACCTGATAACGCTGCTGCAGTGGTGCTGGCAGCGAACTACCTGTGTTGAGTTATTTATACGAACACTGGGCACAAACCTGACGCAGAACTATGAAGTGTTCAATAAACCGCACTGGAGAATGCTTTGCTGTTTGTGGTGCTCCCGCCAAACACTTCAGTAATGATTGAGAAGAGTAGAGTTAATTGTTTGCGCAGCAAGCCTGCGCTTTGGATCTCGACGACTGTTGATGACAGCAGGTAGTACGTCTGGCAATACTATTGCGGCAATAAAGATATGTGAAGACTAATCTATATCAAGCAACACTCTGCACCATGATGATCATTTTAGTGATGTTGAGACCTAAGTTTGGGTTTCCGAAAGTCTGTCTGCTCAGCAAGCGGCCCACTTCATTGTTGACTAGCAACTGAAAACTCTATTAGTGGAACAATATCACCGCAAACGCAACATTAGTACACACAAAACAGTACTGCTCACGCGGTTTCTTTATATTCCCGACTAAGTGATGGGGTTACGGATATATAAAAATCGGTTATTGTGGCGACAGTGCAAAAGCAATGATGATGACGATGACAAAACTCGATCATGGCTGCAAGTTCAACGGCAGAACTGCCGGGGCAATGTCGAAGGACTTGGTTGCAATTATCGTCTGCTTCGCGTGCTATATGGCCCATTCTGGCAGCCAAGCAATGGCTGTCAATTTGAGACACTGATGCCAGTGCAAGCTGGTTAATCGAACGACTTCCCTGTTGACGAAAGTATTGATCTATTCGACGGTTGGCTTCCGAGAAAGATACGCTTTCGTCATGGTTTTATCACACTATTTAGAGAAAATTCGCCGGTGGTAAGCCAGCAATAACGCCAAGTTGTTGATAACCGTCTCTTGCTGAGGTACAGCGTTATGAATATTATTTTAACATAAGTATGAGGTAATATAAAGACCCCGATGTTGCTCTGAAATTAAGCACATTTTGATACCTATCCACTAGCACGGCTTTCAAAAAAAAAAAAAATGTCTCCGCACCCAATTTTGTGCGGCAGTGTGACAGAACCTTATTCAAACGTTGAAACTATTGAAATTGAAATTGATCTGTCACCGGAGACTGGAACTTAATCAAGCTCCTCCGCTCCGTATCTGGAATTTGAGAGACTTTGCGATGTGTTCGTGGTTTGGGGTGGTGCTTCGTGGAGTGAGAGCCAATCGGAGTGAAGTACGTGGAGACTGTGGCGAGGATTGCTATTGGTAGTGCTGGTAATGAATGACTGCCCGGTTCGTATGAAAAAATGTTTAAACTATTGAGATAAAAAAGATTTGCATGGTATTGAGGAGAGAATTTACTCATCAAGGAAGGCTTCTAAGAGTAGATAAGCCTGTGTTTTAGGATCTTTGATTTTATTGATATTTTTTAATAAATTAGGGAATTGTTTTAAGATATTTTTAATTATTTTGAATAGATCTATGAAACTGGATGTCACTTGCGTTACATTCAGGATCGTTAAATAATTTATTTTGGGGATGGCTTTGTCTTTCTTGGTTATTATTGTTACTGTTTTTAGGGGTGGGATGCGTTTTGTTTTCAGTTTTACCAGCTGCGATGTTGGTGAAGGAAAAACCCTCTACAACATTTTTGCTGGTAAAGTTTCTATAGTTTCTAGTGCCGATGGGTGCACCTTTCTTGGGTTTGGGAAAGCTGGGGCATTTAGTATAACAGGCCGTATGGCCATAAATTTTACAATTGATGCAGTAGGGGTTATCTTGGCGTTCCTTAATACTGCATTCTTTCGTGGGGTGTTCCTCTCCACACTTAAGACATCGGACTTTCATGTGGCAATTGGCCGCTGTGTGATAGAAGTTGTTACATCTGTAACATTGAGTGGTACCCTTAATAGAGTACCCCTCTACTACTATCTGCACATGGCCAAGATGGGTAAGTTCAAAGACTCGGGTGTTGACCTCGTTTCTGGGGAGGGTGACCATGAAAAATGGTAATGGAAGCTTAGTTCTTTTTGAAATTAATTGATGGGAACTGGTTATGGTGAAACCTTGTTCTTCAAGGTCAAGAGTTACTAATTCTGGGGTAGTATATCTAGGGAGGCCTTTAATAACTATTTTAATAGGTCTAATTTCTTTCGGGGTTTTTACATAAAATTGGTATTCTTTATCCTGCTCGAGTAAATGTTGGAGTTCACGGTATTCTTCGTCGGTGTCTGTGAAAATTCTAAGATTTTCACCAGCTGTTTTAATGTTGGCATTAGGAAATTTTTCTTTGATACAATTAATTTGATCTCGAAATATTTTGTCTTGAATTTTAAGCATTATAGGGGGAGGAGGCTTGGGAGTGAAAGGAATATCTTGCGTTAATTGAATGGGTTGCGAGTCCTGATTTTCGAGATTGTCAAAGTTATTTTGAGTCTCGACTGGTTCAAGATCTTTGGTTGGGGTGATCGGCCTGGCGGTTTTTTTAGGAAAGACAAAGCCATCCTTATCAGTCTTTATGCCTTTTCGCTTTTGCGGAGGCTTAGTTTTTAAATCTGGATCCGAGTTTTTAGGTTTAAGAACCGTATGATCAGGGCAGTCATGGTCAATACAGGGTGGAATAATAGCAAGTTCACTTACCATGAGTTCCCTTTTACTTATAGCTTCCTTCTTTGCTTTCATTGTCATCAGGAGTAGTTCATCGTTTGCAGGGCATTTGGGTAGATGTTCCAACTTGGTGTATCTGGTGATAATAATTTCCAGATTTTGAACTTGAGAAATAATCCATGATCTCTTTTTGCAGTCCGAGAACTTGCGTACGTTTGGCGGCATCAATAAACGAAATGCGTTGGTGCTTGAAGTATTCGAATTTATGGAAATGTCGGAATAAACCGATTGTGCATCCATATCAGAGTCCGTGTCTGTCATCTTCGTATCGTTAGAGGCAACCCCCTTAACCATAAAAGTCCTAAAAAGGACTGTAAGGGTCTTTAAGTGCTCTCTTACTATGCGTAGAAAAAATTCTGGGAGCTCAGACAAATACGTCTGAACTGCTCGGCTTCCAAGTCAACTCTTGACGTTGAAACTATTTGTAGAAAACTCTTTCCCATTCTTTCCTCACCCCCCCCCCGTTTGCTGACACGTTTTTCCTCTCTTCGATCTGGTTCATCAAAGAGCGCATGCGCTCTCATACCGACTACATCTGTCAATCATTTCTAAACCACACACACCCCGTTGCTATAGTAACGATAGGTTTCCAGAAAACAAAAGTTATCTTTATGACGTCATCCGAGTTGCAAACAACGCTATCTGTTGGATAAAGCAGATTTGTGAAATTTCGAAAACGCTCTTAATGTTCATGTAAATCTTTAATTTTAAAGTAATTCTTAAGATTTAAATTCAAATGCTAAGTTTCTATCTTTCTCTCGTTATCCTTCTCATATCAGATCGTGACATTTAATTTTAAAATAGAAAAACCTTTGTTTGAGTGTCATGATAGTGAACATGCTTCATTTTTTAAAATCTTTAGGTAAAAAAAATTTAACTTTGTTCTTTATATAAATTAGCTCTCTTTATCAAACATTTTTTTTAATGGTTAAAATCCTAGAAGATCCAGTTTTTTTTTTTGTGGCAAATGCTCCAATAATGTGTTTTCCAAACACGGGCACTGCAGCAAGGTTAAATTGGATTGTTAAGGCAGCGTTTCTCCAACTGTGAGGCGCACCACCCCCTTTAAGGGAGCGTGATAACCATACGTTGTAGGTGCAAACATATCAAAAAATTGCAAATGAAAAAAAAATTTTTTTATTAAAAATATTTATTACACTTAAAGATAACATTTTTACAAAATTTAATTCTTATCTTGATAATTTGCACGGTATATATTTAAAGTCGTATTGTAGCTTTATGTCTAAGTACCTTATTATTAAATTCAATGCATTGTAATTGTATGGGGGTGAGGATGAAAATTCTGATTGAAAATTGGCTCGCAAACACTGGAAGTTTGAGAAGCACTGTTTTAAAGCATGAAATAAAATTTCTTAAATTATGGATTTCATCATAATACTAAAAAATTAATTTAATCACAATCAGCTAAATTGTTACAAATTGGAGACAAAATCACGGTTTTCGATAAAATAAGTAAGAATATTGATGTAGTTATGATGCATGTTAGAAATTTGTCGAGGCTCCTCCCATTGGTACGATATTTCAGAGAGAGGATACTAGCTCTGGTGTCATCCTCGTCTCTTTACGAAGGTTCAAACTTAAGATATCAGTCACCAACAGTAAATAAATACTCAAAGCCTTTACAAGAACTTTCATTTCTCAATATGATTAACTTTGTCTCTCTCTAAGGTAATTTCTTATATATATTTATGACCAAAAGTTTGTATGTTTAGTTCCTTCTTTAATAACTTAAAATTTTTTTTTTGTAATAAATCAAATATTTCTGATTTTTAAAAGATAAAATATTTTTGAGTTTGAATATTTTCTCCCTTCTCCAATTCAATTTTTTGGCTTGGTAATGATTCAAATTTTGAAGTTGGGTGATCCGAGATATTTTGCTTCAAAAAATTCATAAACATATTTAAAAAGGGAGGATTTTCGTCTATGCCATTTAGCTTCTTATAACCCTTGCTTAACTGACAGCTTCATAAAAACTAATTGATGAACATTCTCAACTAAACATGAGCATACAGGAGGAAAAGTTTTTTTTTAGTTTTAATGTTAAGAAATTTTGATTTCTTAACATACAGACAATAACATTCAAAGATTCTTTTCAGAAATTTTATTTTAGCTCGGATCATCCTATTTTAAGCGCATATTTTTATTTATTGTATACTTCGCACATTATTGCAGTCAAATTAAATAGAAGTCCAATATATAAATGAGCTGTTTGTGCAACTTTGCACCAACTTTTTCACCGTCACCAAAGCCCTGAATTGAAGAAAGATTCTGAAGTTTTTTATTTAGGGTACAAAAAGTAAGACTAAGATCTTTAACTGCGAGTAATAGTCAATTATTGTCTTAGAGTTTTTAATGTTACATATTTTTTTTAAAAAATTGTTTTTTATAATTAAAGATTTGAAATTCAAAAACAAAATTTAAAATATTTTTCGATTTCCATAATTTATATGGACAGCATTGTTCTAAAATATTTTAAAATGAAAATCAGGTATTGATTTCTTACCCTCTTCCTTTTTAGTATTTGAAGAAAAATTCATATCTATTGTTGCAGCTTGCTTCGAAAGTGTAAATTACCAATGCTTTCTTATCACACACAACCTTTAAATGTAATAATTCAATAACTTCTCTCAATATAAAAGATTTATTGGCGCCACCATCTAACATACAGCACAACAAAATATTCCCTTTCCGTTTTGCATTGACTAAAGCCGAGAATGTTTGTAATAAAACCGAACGGCCTGCGTTGTTCATTTTCTCTTCTTTTTAGCAGAGAGAAACCAGAGATGTGGCCAAAATGGCAGTACTACATTTTAATGCTAGCAAAATTATTGAATTTTGTAATTCGAATTTTTGTTGATGTATTGTATATTGAATTTGTATTGGAATATTGTGGATGAATTTCTTCATCGGGGCAGAGGATGTCGCGGCTTGCTTCTCAGTAATCCCTAAAGGGAACCTTCCCTAACCGATGGGGGATTCCAATCAGCCTGTAAACAACTTTGACCAATGTCGTAACCACTATGGGTGTGCCTACCCACAAAATAGTTGTTATTAATTTTTATTTAATTGTTTGTGTGTACGATTTTGGCTGAAATAGAAGCAATAATAAATTCACATCCATTAAATTTTGTTTATAATGAACCCTCCCCTCTCACTCCTTCCAACTTTTTAACTGGAAGATGATTAACTGCCTTACATAATTGGTCAGGCAAGAGAAATATTGAATTACTTAAAGGTAAAAAAGAATTAATTAAAAGATATCTTTATCGTGAAAGGTTACTTAATATTTTTTGGAAAAGGTGGAAAAAGGAGCACCTTCTTCCATTAAAAAGTGCTAACTTAAACAAAAATGTAAATGTAAAAACTGAATTTAATGTAAATGATATAGTATTAATAGGTGAAGAGAGGGTTCCCCGACAATTGTAGACTTGGAAAGATCATTGAGATCCACAAGGGATGAGATATATATGGTAAAGTAAGATCTGTGCCACCATTAAAACATCAACAGGTATTATAAAACGTCCTATACAATTACTATATAATCTTAAAATAGTGTCTAATGAGTAAATTTCTTGATTTTTATTTTCTAGTGAACCTTGAATTACTTATCCTTGTATAATTACTTTGAATCATATTTATGCTTCGGAATTCAATCTATTCTTAACCTTGAATTTATTGAATTTTGCAATTCAAATTTTTGTTTACATATTGTGGATGAATTTCTTCATCGAGGTGGGAGGATGTTGCAGCTTGCTCTCAGTAATCCCTAAAGGGAAATATGTGTGAACCTTCCCTAACCGATGGGGGATTCAAATCAGTCTGTAAACAACTTTGGCAGATAATGGAACCCCAAAATTGGTGGGTGTGCCTACCCACAAAATAGTTTTTAATTTATATTTAATTATTTTTGTGTTGTGCGTCATTATAATAAAGGTTTAAAAACGAAAATTAAGGACATATTTGAAAACTGATTACACAACCAAAACATACACTATTTTTGGTTATCCGGATGTGATACAGTGATGAAATTTTGGAATATAAATTGAAAACTGAATACGCAACCCAAACACGACATCTATTTCCCTTAAAACTGCTAAGAAAAATGCTTTGAAAGTTTGCACAAATATTATTTTATGCTTTGACTGGCAATATATAAAATAAAATTAAGTGCATTTTCTCAGGTCTTACTTCTAAGGAAGAAAACTTCATTAAAATCAATCATTTACTCTTTCACTTCATGTTATATATAATTCAATCTTCAAAAGAGAAAAAGAAATTATTTGCTTAATTTTGCTATGATCCTTTCACCCACTTTGTATATCTTGTTCTTTTAAGTGTAAAATTTTATACTGCTGGTTTTTTTTTAGATTCTAAAATAAATGCTACATGTATCTTAAGAGTGCTAACATAGTGTAATATAAAAAAAAAATGTTTCAGGAAAATACATATATATATTATTTAGGTCATTCCAAGAATAAATACAACATAAATGGATACAATAATGTATAGTTAAAATCTTTTGAATAAGAATTGAATAAAATTAAAATTATATAAAAATAAATGTAATGCAAATGAAATTATATAATTTATATTCTATATTCTAAAAAATTGGATATTTTTCTAACAAATACATTTTGGTAATTACAGAATATTAATACCAAGATAAATCCTAATAAGAGAAAATATCGACAAACTTTTTGCCTTTTGATAAAAGGATAGACATAGCAGTTGCTATTTAATTTTCCCAAAATAATTTTAAATGAATTTTGATATAAATATATTTGCCTCATACATCTAAAAAAAATGTAGATTTAAGCATAATAAAAATAAAAAAAATTCACACACACAAAAAGAATAAGCAATAAAATTTTTTTTATTCAAATTAATTTTGAAAAATTTTACACAACATACAAATAAGACAATATTTTGTTAACAAATTTTTTTTTTGTTTTAATTTTTAATCTGTACAATATATTTATGAGGTGACATGCGAGTTACTTTCAGTTGGATGATAGTTACATATTATGATAAATACTTTATACAGAAGAATTTCTAAATGATTGACACCTGTGCCACATTTTGCTGCTGCAATCGGTTTTGGGTAGGTTGCAGCGCAGCCGAGACTACCTGTGATTGAGGTTGAACCTGTATCTGAACCTGCGGCTGCTGACCCTGAGTAGCACGAACTGCTAGAGTGACAGCTTGAGATGTGAGTCCAGATTGAGATGCAGCCACTTGCTGGAGAATTGCTGCTGTTTGTTGCTGACCCACAACAACAGCTGGTGCTCCCTTAAGAACACCACTAGTTGTTAATGTGGTTGAAGGTAGAGTTGTTGTTTGCGCCTTTACAGAGCCTGCAATAACAGGATCTCCTCGAAGGCTGACTGTTGTATGCTGTTGTGGTATGCTTGGAAGGCTCGGGGTTGCAGTCACAACCTGAAATACAATTGCAACAATAAAAAGATATGTAGAGATATCATCTATATAAGCCAGTAACAACCTCTGCACCATGATGATCATTTTGGTGTAGTGGTTAAGTTATTCAGTTTCGGTTCCAAAGGTCCTGTCCTCAGGACAGAACGCCCCACTTCATTTGGTGACCCTAGCTTAACTAAGAAAAGCGAAACCTAAACTGATCTGTCGTGGAACCATCTACCCGCAAAAAAGAGCAATCCAGGGAAAAAATTGGCCAGATTAACGTAACACAACTCATTAAACACACACACAAAAAAAAACAATTACTGCTCACATGAACAACTATATTGTTACGTAGATCGGGGTTCGAGGATTTTATGCAAAATCAGTTGTAAACAACGACAGTTCTTTAAAAGCAATGATAATTTATTGTCAAAAATCAATCCTTGAAACACAGGATTCAACAGCAAAATTTGCAGAATAAATATCAGAAGGATTTCACACCTTCAACAGCACTTGGACACAATTATCAGTATCTAAAAGTACACGTATATATAAGCTTATTCACAAGCCCAGCCAAGCTAATCACAATCAAGGCAAGTTTACTGATCGCTAGTCAAAACCAGACTCGCTGGTTGAAATCAGACTGACTGTTGAAGCAAAGTATTGCTCTATTTATAGACGGGTTGAAACTTCGAGAAAGATGCACTCGCGTCGTGAAATTAATGGATTTCCACTAATTTCTAGAAGAATCTAGAGGGTCCCGAACTCGCCAGTGTCGCCAAAAATGGTGCGAACCTGGCTCTATCGCCAAGTCCCCATTGAATCGCCATTATAACGCAAGGGTACAGCGTTTCTTGTGAATATTACAATTTTAACATGAAATAAATATAGCATAGAGTAATATAAAGACATTGCACATCCAAATACAAATTATTTACATTTTATACAAAATTCGTAACAATATCCTTCATCTAACCAACTCAATGGCAGGGGAGTGTGTAGCGATATCATCTATATAAGCCAGTAACAACCTCCGCACCATGATGATCATTTTGGTGTAGTGGTTAAGTTACTCGGTTTCAGACCCAAAGGTCCCGGGTTCTGTCCTCAGGATAGAAAGCGCCACTTCAGATATTTAACTATGAAGTTCAGAAGTTCTTATTCACTTTTAAATTAAGCAGAATTTTTATAACTTAATATGAAACATTACACATTCAATAATTATTGGATTTTGCACCATTCACTTTATTACAATTTTTTCATATTATTGAAATTATTTCATATCAATCTAGAAATCAAAATAAATAAAATAGAAAAAAATTTATGAAATCAAATTTATTTTTGTAAATATTGGATAGTGAAAAATTAATATTTAAAGATCTTTCAGAAGTCTTATTTTCAAAGCAATAATCTAAAAGACTTGAAATAAGAAGTAAAAATTAAATTGTTCTATTATAGAAATTTTTTTTAAAAAAAACCCACCCCATTATGCAAAGATTTATATTGAAACTAATTTATTTTCTAATAATTATGTTAAAATATACAGGGTGATTCACTGCCAGACCAACAAACTTGCAGAGTGGTGCAGAGAGACGACTCAGAATACCATAGGAATGCAGGGATGCAAAAGCCGTAGTTACTATGGTGCAGAGAAAAAGAACAGAAACACATTAATGGGACTGAAAACGTTTTATTGAAAGATTGTGCTGCAAGTGAACAGAAGTCAGCTGCAGCAGTATTGTAATGGAATTCTTTATTTATGTATGTTTAAATTTAAAGAATATATGAAAACAATGGCTATATTTCTATTTTTCTTATTTTAATCGACACTTAAAAAATGGATTATTTCACTGTAAGAAGTCAAGAAATTATAAGAAAGTCCAAAAGCTTTAAACCTTTAAACAACAAAAGATGAATAATTTTTAAGCTTCTAAAAACTTTTTTGCATGTTGAGAAAAAAAATAATAAAATACAAAAGAACTATTTAAAAAAATCCATTGGTTTTACATAATTTTACAGCCAGATAGATGTTCAGGGCATCTTCCCATGGCACAATCTTTAGTTTTGTGTTGATAAAATACTGAATGGTATTAGAAGCTTAAATGCCTGGTTTTCCCACAAATTTATATTTTTAAACTTGAATCTTTGAATAAATAGTAATCAAAAGTATCCAGACAAATTTACAGTTGGCGTGAATATAAAGATCAGTTTTAAATTCAAGTTTAAAAAATATCTATTTAAGCAAATGTAAATTCCCTCATCATTTATATTTCGTCACAGGCTAACAAAGTACAGGTAGTTAAAATCTAGACATTTTTTGTAATCTTAAACATTCAAAACTAGGAATTTATATAACCTACCATGAAAATCTACATTTGAAATTTTGAAAAAATATTTATGTATCATGCTCATGCAGCTAAAAATTATTTACAATTTTTTGAATATTTAAAGTATTAAATTCAAATTTTAGCATATTGTCTCCCTACAACACATTTTTTAATATATTCTTTAAATTTCACACAATTCAGTTCAACACTGCCTGTTATGAGCAAAAAATATAAAGAAAATTTGATGAATATAAAATGAGGTTTTACATAAAAGCAATGTCGAGATGCTAAATCGTCAGCCCGTTAAAATTACAAGCATATCTGTAATAGTGTTTCAAATATTTATTTTAAAATTCAGAAAATTTGTGCATTATGCTATATTTAATATTAACTAAACATAATAAAGTAATAAATTGACAATGCATCCATATACTATTAAAAATTATAAATGGCATTATTGCAAATGTTAAGATTTTTATAATTTTAAATCCAGACTTTAACAGATTGATGTAGAAGATATAAAACGAGCATCAAAAATACATGAAAAATGCAGTTTACAATGCCATGATTTTGACGAGCAGAAGATAGCATTTAAACTTGCAAGGGCAGAGTCGACTTTAGGCAGGGACAAGATGGGCTAACAGCCAGGAACCCGCAGTTTAGGCAGATGCCACTCACACAATTAGTTTTCAGGAAAAAATATAAAAATTACAAATACAAAATAAGTTTTATAATTTTTCAAACATTTTTATAACAACAAAATTCTTGTGCTTGACAACACTCAAGGTAACCAACCGTACTCCTTTAGACAGTTTTGCACTCGTTTTTCAAATTTGTACAGCCAAAATACTCCTTTTGTACTCTAAAAAATTACATAAACTATAATGATTAATTTATGCAACTTTTTAAATGTTCCTATTTAGCCATTCCTGCCCAAACAGTTTAAATGATTTAAGAAAAAAATGTGAACACGCTTATTCAGTACGAAATTGTATAAGATTCCAACCATAAGTTTTATTATTTACTGAATAGTATTGCATTTCACAGAAATTCTTCTTAGATTAAACTTTTATTTGCAATTTTCTGTAAATTAAACAAATATTTTCCTTACAATTATGTTTATTTCATTCATGAAATACTTCAAAATCTTTTAATTTTTTACCTTCAACCATAATCAAGCCTGAAAACATTTCACGTGAATCACTTGAGTACAAATGAAAACCCTGACAATGCACTCTATCCATTTATACATTTCTTACAATACTACAGCCATTTAAGTATTTGCAGATTGTTATCCCACGATTCTTGACATTTCAAGGCACATACATATTCACGCGAAAATGACACAAACACAAAAATAAAGTGGGGAAGGAGGATATACTAAGGCTAATACTGACCACTGGAATATTCTGAGGCATTGCTGCCTGCTTCATTGCCTGTTGGATCTGCTGCACAGTCATCGCAGTGGGCAGTCCCTTCACTTGCTGGGTACTGCCCACTTGCGGATTGTGCTGCACAACTTGAACTGTATTCAGGGATCCAGACAGAGAAGTGGCAGCTATATTTGCTCCTTTACCTTGAACCTAGAACAAAATATATATTCAGTAACTTCATTGCCATTGAATAAAAACAACATTGAACATAAATATTTTAATATGCAATAGTTTTTTAAACAAGAACTTGTGACTGCAATATAAAACATTTTGAATTATATTACGTATTTGTCTTTTTAAAAAAGCAAATAACTTAAATTGAGAGACTTTCATTCCTAACAACAACAAAAAAAAGTTGCTTTCCAGGAACATCATATATATCATGAAATTGAGCAGTGGGTTGTGAAACACTTTTCCATTATTTTGTCTATGTAATGTTCCTCAAAAAAGTTACAAACTGTTTAACTTATTGTAATTAAATTTAAAGTATGCTTATATATATTATCACCACAAATATTTAAAAATTATAAGAAAAATAAAACTGAAACAAGAATGCAAATTCAGACTCTCCTTTCCTCAAGAATGCAGTTACAATGAGGATAAAAACTTTCACAAGGACATATTAACCCCTTAGCTGTTGCAAGTGAATATATATATATATATCTTTTTGAATTACCAACCTTTGCATTCCCCTGCTATCTGTAAAACTATTCTGGAGATATTGGAATGCAATACCATGACTTTGACAATGTTAGCAAAGAAGTGTTGGGACATTTTTGTCAAAAGTGGGAAAAAACCATGGATGAATCCGGTAAAAACAGATATACATTTTTGCCACTTTTTGCCAAAGTGACAAAAATACATATGTTTTATTTACGGGGATATAACTATTTTATTTTTTACAAATTTTAACTCTAATAATATATGACTTTAATGTTTTTTTAATTTACTTAGAATAATATTCAATGCATTTTTAAAGCAGTAATCTAAATGCTATTAAATTTGTATGCTTTTTTAGATAATATTATGAACGCAGAAAATAAGAAAGGGAAGAGTAAATAACAATGAAGTAACTCACTGCCTTCGATTTAAACTATTAAACAACAGTAGTAACTATTAAACTAATCCTCAAAAATATTTACCTTTGGAAGTTGTGTCAAATTGGCTGTTAGTTTGCCCTTGCGTGCTTGACTAAGTATCTGTTGTTGTAATTGAAGTTGTCGAATTTGGTGACTTGTCAAGCTGGCAGTTCCTTTGGAAGGAACCATGCCTGCTTTGCCCTAAAAAAATAAATGCACTGTAAAATAAAATAAGAATCCCAAAAATTTTTACAGAAATGAATCCATCAAATTCACAGCTAGAAATCTCTGTTTTTACACATGAAGCAAAATTTTAAAATATTTTTAGCTGATTAATGCACAGAATGCAGTAAATTTTTTTAAAAAAAAATTATTGTAAAAGCATGCAGTGAGAATTTATTTAGAAAGGACTGAAAAAAGTGATTTGCAAAAACTTTGCACAAATATTTAACAATCATGCTGTTACTTCAACTAAAGAAAATGCATGCAAAATTATTTTTCAGAAGCACTGTTCTTTTCCCAAAACTATTTCAATGATAAACAGCGAATTTTTTTCCTGTAAGTACAGTTCCTGCAAGATAATTAATTACTGTAGTATATCTAAACGCATTATTTAAAAAATTTTAAATAACAAACCCTCTACCATGTTTTTTAGGTTTAAAAAAACACAAAGGGTACTGTTTAAAACTAAATAGACCTTACATGACTCTTGAAAAAAAAAAATTCCAAAAGATTTATACAACTCTGTTAAGTTTGGAGGAAAAGTAGTACCTGAGGAACGCTAACGTTAATATTAACACCTCCAACGGTAACAGAGGAGACAGGAATGGCTAAGGAAGAAGAGCCACTTAGGGGAGCTGAAACGGTCTTGACTAAAGTAGCAGTGCCTCCTGTTATGGATACTTGTTGTGGTTGAACTTGGAGCTGGGCTTGTGCAAGGATTTGAGCTGTGGTCAACTATAATCAATAATACAACATAATTACATAGCACTTCTGGCATGGTGTTTGAAAAATATTTTAAAAAGGATTAATACCATGGCCATTTTTGAAAATGATATTCAAAGTATCCATTTTAATGAGAACAAATATGTCATGGTTACTACAATTCCAATGGGTTTGATAATTCCGACAAATTTATGACCTTTTCTAACATTTAAAGTATTTTGTAAAAAATATACAACACTTTTTTTAAAAAAAACTCTCTTGACATATTATGAAGATTGTTCTTATTAGTACTTGCTAAAAAAAGTATTTGGCATTATATCTTTTAACTTCAAAATTATCAAGATTTCCACCTCCCCACATAAAAGTTACATTAAAAATACAGTGGACTCTCGATAATTCGAAGTTGGAGGGACCAAAGAAAAAGTTCGAATTATTAAGAATTTGAATTATCAAGTAGGTAGGAAAAAATTCCCAAAATACACAAAGAGAATTTTTTTTCTAACACATTTATATTTTAAACTACATAATAAAACAATTGTACAAATGTTTAAAATTTATTTTAATGTATTTTTAAAAAGTACATGTAAAACACAGTATAAATATTTTACCGAAGTTAAAAGTCCTGTATTAAATAATACATTTAATACATTCATAAACAATCCTATGCATCCCTTCTTCACAATTGCTGACTATCCTTTCTGAACACATGTATAGCAATGTCACGTGTTAAACGAAAGATATGGACAGCTAATAACAGGTGCAGCTGGTCTATTGTCCACTTAAAGGAAGGAAAACAATAAAAGTGTCTTTTCCCATGAGGAACCTGAAAACATCAAGAAGGGGTAGCAGGCAGATGATCATCAAAGGGGCTACGTTACAGGGGAGACATGCAGAGACAATGCAAAACTTGTAATCTCTAACATAGTGCTCCTCAAACTTTCAACATTTGCGACCCAATATTTAATCATGATTTTTATCATGCCCCCCCCCCTTCATACAAAAAATAATACAGTAAATTCAATCATACTATACTTTCATGCTAAAGCTACAATACAACTTTAACCTCTTAAGTGTCACCGGCTTATATATACATCTGGCTCAACTGGTATGTTAAATGCCTTGGACGTATAAATATGTTTTTTCGAAGTATTATCTTTTCTGAGCACTGCTATCCATAAAATTATTCCAAAAGCTTTGGAATGCAATAAAAGGACATTGACAGTGATTGCGAAGGATTTTTCTTATATCAGAGGATTTCCTTATTTATTCCCCCACCCCAATACTTCGCATACACACCCCTACATGGAAATTGGAGGCATTGGGGAACAAATAGTGTAACTTTTAACCAGCAGTAAACCTTACAAATTGTCAAGTTAGGTGCTAATTTTTGTATATAATTTTATATATGACAATCCCATGGGGGTCACTTATAATTTTTATAAACTTGTTCTAATCTTAGTATTGTTAAATTAATTATAAAATACATTTTATGCAGTACTGATACAATATAAGTGTATTATATCAAAGTGAATGTTAATTTTATTTTTTATTATGACAGAATGTATTTTATTTATTTAATTTCAGTTAATTAATAATTTTTTTAAATAATCTTTTGTCTTCAACTTTTCAGTACGCTTGTGCCCCCCTCGCACAGTTATCAGGCCCCCCAGGGGGCGCGTCCCACAGTTTGAGATACGCTGCTCTAACCTGTTTATTACAGGACTGCACATAATAGTGAGTGTTCGAATTGTCGAGAGTTTTATAAGATAACTTTGAATTATCGCGTGTTGTAGTCTGGCCAGCCATAGATTTTACTTTGAAATATTGAGTGTACCAAAACGTATTCTTTTAGTTCGAAATATCAAGTGTTTTTCAAAAGGGACTGAGCATACACTTCGAATTATCGAAAGTTTGAATTATCAAGAGTCAACTGTATTAAGAATTTTTTAACACAAATCAGCATAATTTTCTAAAAATTTGATTACAAAAAGTTTTAATTATTTTGTAGTTTTGAAGTACTAATTAATTATAAAGATTATGAAAATCATCCATAAAATTGTAAGAGCAATTTTAACCATCTTTGTAGTTTATTTTGCATCAAAACTGAATAAAATCAGTAGTATTCTTAACAGCTCAAAATTATAATGGATATATTTTTATTTGAAAATTCATTCTTTTATAACATTAGATTGAGACTAAAGCTTAGCAGCCTAGGTAAAAAGTGTACAGGAATTCCAAGATCAAGATCTGGAGGATAAAGAATATGCATGCAGTTAGTTCACTATTTTCAGTTAATAACCATAAAAAAGGGGGGTAGACAATTTTGTTTATCAAAGTTACTTTCCCCCTCCATTCCTACATAAAAACATCTCATCTTTCAATAGTTACCTTTGAAATTCAGTGATGAATACATTGCAGTGTTAGTACAAATCAGTGAGTTTGGTTTCATTATTTTTTCTATTTTAAAAGAATTATTTTTGCAAACACAATGGCAAAGATCAGGAGGACAGCAAACTGCTATTTTGCTTAAAATGAATATGGACTTTCCTAAGGCTGTTGATCAAAAACAGAAGACGAAAACATTTATCTGCAAAGATTTTGGTTTTGCTAAGTCTACTTTATCAACAATAATTAAAAAAGAGAGCAAATTACATAAATGTTTTAATGGTTTTTATTAAATACATACATATACACAAATCTATATAAATAAAATGTACTCTAATAAACTTAATTTTGTTGAACAATTTATTTTTTTGCAACATCCTTTAACATGAAATTCTTTTAAAATGAAAAAATATTTCAGCCCTCTCAATTTTGTGCTAATTAATTTTCACTGTATATATGCCCTATTTTCACATATACAATATATTTTTTAATTTTGACTGTTTTATCATACATAGTTAACACAGGGTCCAACACATATGCGAATAAGGTACTGCTTCAGAACTAAAAGACAAAATTACCAAAAAAAGAAGGGGTTAATATCAAAATGATTAACAAAATGTTTAAGTTACAAAGATAATTACATTGACTTGTGCTTGCTTTTGTAACTGCTGTCGTTTCATAAACTGAGTCATCTCTGCCTCGGTCATTGGTCGGCTTTGCTTCATGTTCACCTTTTGAGCCACTCTCTGCTGGGCAGCTGTCAAGGCACCAGCTGTCCCAATGGCCACTTTGGCAGATGGCTGAGAAGCCTGTTGTTGTACAGTCTGCAATCGTTTTAGCTGCTGCTGTTGTTTTAATGCTTGTTCATTCTGTTTGGAATAGTTAAAACATTAAATATTGACAGTAAATTTATGAGAAATAAAAATAATTAAAAAAAACATGAATTTAAAATTAATATATGAAAAAATTCAGGATCTACAAAATTCATGGTCAATATGATAAAATGATCCATGATACATATACCCTAAAATCTGGCATATAACATGTACCTATACTTTCAAATTGAAATTTTTAATTTTTAGGTATATTTGCCATATAACACACACCTCCATTTTAGCAAGGAACCTGAAATGTACATGAGCTAAGTTTTGAGGTCATTTATTCAAGTTATTATTCCAAGCTTTACAAAAAAACTTCAACAACAACCCTTTAAGTTCATAATAAATGTTATTTCTTTTAAATAAACAGTATTTTGATCTATGTAGAAGTCTAATTTTTTTCTATGATCATCTTTTTTAAATTTTATTTTTAAAACTTTTGGTTTCATACTCGGCATATAACACGCAACCATAAATTTCAATCATATTTTCTGTGCTAAAAGTGCGCATTTTATGAAGGATTTTACAGAAACCATTGTGGTTAATATATTTACATTATATTCAGACACTTAAAATTCACTGAAATTCTGAGTTGTTTAATCCTTTAAAATACCAATTATTGTTGCTTAAGAAAGTATTCAAAAGTAACAAAGTATTGTTATTTACAAATATTTTTAATTTACTTTCATGGAAATTAGAAACAATTAGAAGGATAAGATGGCATGCCAATTAAATTTGAAACAATTTACTTATGGAAAATTGCACTTGTTTCATTATTTAATAGTTGATGAACTTTTTTAAAAATACACCAATTGAAAAAAAGAATAAGGATTTTTTGCACATTATAAAGTAGTTTTTACTACCATTATAATAAAAAAAAATATTTAAATGCTTGTCATAAAGCAAAACTATCTATGAAATAAAAAATGCAAGAAAATAAATAAGATATTCCAATTGAATATAAAAAACAAAGTCTGTTCAAAAATTATTTACTTTATTTCTGAGTTCAACTGATTGGAAAATTTATTTAAAATTATATAATTAAGTGAAAATTTTCCAAATTTATTTTCAAAGCATTTTAAAAAGTACTTATTTCTTGAATAATAATAATAGTTTATCAACAGTTAATTGTCTTTTTCAGCACTAATATATTATCACCTAACATCTTTTTCTCTTAAATAAAAAATATTACTCCTGTTTTGCAGATGAGCTTCTTCAAGCATTTTAATAAACTTAATTTTAAAGCTTTCTACACAAACCAGTGTTATCCATACAAAATCATTTGTCTACATATAGAAAACTACAAAATGCATCTTACAAGGGGAGGGCACATCTAAGGAAATTCATTAGGGGACAAGACTTTGAGTAACAGTAGTACTCCTTCAGGGTGTTCAACCCTCAATGTATTAGCGCCAAATGGCCAGTCAATTAGGAGAAAATAGCATTCAAAATTCATGCTTAGCTTATAAACAATTAAATGTTCACTGATAGAGCCGCAGTAGCATGGATGGTAGCCTACTTGCTTACTATGCGGTCGGTGAAGGCTCGAGTCACATGATCAATCTTTTTGTTTTATTTTTTCAATTCATTTAATTATTTTCACAATTAAATGAACTTATTTAAAAACGATATATTAAATTCTTTTTAATTATAAAATAATAAAATTAGTAATACATAATATAAGATATAAAATTTAGTTATACTTATAAAATAGTAAATAATTATTTAAAAAAACATTTAATATTTGATAAACCTTTAATTTGCCATAGTTAAATATACATACCCTGTGACGGATCAGGGCATTTTGTCTAATTGCTTGTATCTGACTAATTTGAGCAATATTTCGTTGTGGATTAACAGCTTGTGCATTCAATTGACTCACAGCAGCTAAAATAAGAGAATAATTGGACACAAAATTGTATATGTCAAAATAAATAAATGGAATTTTCTATGAATAGTTTTACATGAGAAAATTCATTAACTTAAGTCTTGCAAATATGAAAGTTAAGGGTATTTAATTTTTTTAAACAGCAATTTTTATTCAAAGAATTACTATGTATAAACACTGATGAAATAATATTCAAATATATATTAAAATGAAATTTTTCAGAACTTTTTTTTAGTCAACATTTTGTTAGTTTTGTAAATTAATACTGGTGTATCAGTGCCAAAAATAAATAAATTGGTCAAGATTTTAAATTTTTACTGAGGTTTATTTGCTTAAATAACTAAAATTATAAACCCTTATTTTAAGAATTGTATTATTTAAGTGACAGAAACTATTCGCACAACAATTTGTCTACTTTTAAATAAACAAGTGAGTAATTACAGTGCTCATTAACACTAGAACGTCTGGGATTTCGATTACCCTTAAACTTTCACCACAATTGTTTTGACACCATGATATAAAATATATAAATAATTGTAACAACTAAATAATTGCAGGTTGACTGTTCAGTAGGGTTTAGTTTTCAGACTTTTTAATATAATTTCATATAATTATCATATATTATGACCCTTTATATCATAAAAAACTAATGTGGACAATAATTTTCGCGAAGCATGTTGCACACTGCTTTGTCACAAAACATTTCTAGTTGCAAATCAGCCAGGATTATTGCAATTATGCAGTATCCATTCTGTGCCATGCATAATGACGTGTCAGGATTTACTGAAATATTAAATTTAATCAGCAATTTTCATATTCTTCGCAGTCACTTTCCCCCCAATCTTACATCTTCATTGGAATCTAAATTAGAACAAGACAGCTCACCACCATCTGATTCATTCTCCGAAAGCTCTCACAACAAATTAGCAATTTCATCAGGGCTTAGACCTTTTCTACAAGTCATCGTTTCAGGGTGTCTACTCTGTACAAGGTTCAAAAATCAAATGAAGTTTTTTATATGAGCAGATAAGCAAATGCTACGCTAAACACTTAGTCACAACAATTTTAGTATGACTGACACACTCAAGGTCAAATAAATGTGCAATACTACTTCTGGAAGATTGTTTAACTAATGGTATCTACTCAGCAAACTACCTTTTGCTGAACGACAGATATTTATAATGATAAATTGCCTTCGTGTCGAAACAACGCCAGTGGGCATTCTAAGTATATTTAGTTTGTAAAATTTGTCCTAATTAACCTATAGTCAAAAAACTTTTTCTGTGTATTCACCATGGAAAATGATTTAAAGTCATGAAATATTTTCAAATTCCCTGCGAAAATGTGGAAAGAACAAACTAAATAGACTCCAGTGTCCAATTGACACCAATAGACATTATAGTGTTTAAACTCTTTTTTTTTTTTTTGATGCAATGATCCTGTAATCTTGGAAATACTCCATTACATTCTTTTCCTTAAAAAGTAGGTACTAAATCTAAATTAACTATTATTATTTTTTTGCAAAAAATGCAAGAAAAATAATAGAACTCATGAACAAGGTTATTGTACTTCAGGATGCATAGGAACTTTTTTACATATTTGATAGCATATAATGCATCAGATGAAGAATTTTGAATTGGCAAAAAACGATCAATGAGCTAATACATACCATACTTCTCATTTAATAACTATAAAAATCTGAGTATTGAAAACTTTGTTTTTATAAAATCCTCATTAATTTTTTTAAATATGAGAAACAGAAAAATTTAAAGAACAAAATAACACAAACAGATGAGTATGAAATTCCTCATGATCATGAATGATCATGAAATTTATAAAAATCTAATTATGCACCATAAAATCATAACAATAACAAGGGAAATTGCTGCAAAACAAGGATTTGCAATAAAGATAAGGTGTTAACACATTATTCTGCCAAAAGTTAAATTCATCACAATCTAACTAGATGATATCAATATATCCCTCAAAAAATTGTTGTAGTGACAAATGTTGAAAATAGTAAGGCAGAATTTACACTTTTAACCATTCTGGAATCACTGAAATTGTTAGTATTATAGAATAGAATATTATCAATCTCAAAAATACTTCTAAAAAAAAATTTAATTACAGGCTTATGAAAACAAACTTGTTTTCTGATAAGGACATTATAAATGGGAAGACTTCTTTTTATACGTCTTTTTCCTCAAGTAAAATATTTACAAACCTAGTAAGCTTTCAATTTGAGTTGTAGAATTTGAGAATGTTCTGCTTTCCATACATAAAAATATGGCAAACAAATATCCTTTGTTACCAAGAAAAAATTATTATCAGAATTTTACATATATCACAACCAAAGGTTTCAAATGAATTGAGCTTAAAGTAGAAAATCCAATATTTATTAGGACGTGTTTTATACACCATTTCTAATGACAATTCATCTGAAACAAATAACACCATTCAGCATGAATAAACCTATAAGAATCTGTAATTTGACTGTTCAAAGAATCAAGATTTAAAAATGAAATTGTGGCAAATAATTCTGAGACACAACAAGTAGTAATAGTTGTAAATGTAACATAAAATAATAAAATGTAAAAACATTTCAGTACAGAGAAAAATTTGTTTTGTAAGCAAATGCAAATAGGTTTCTCACAACTTTTTATTTACATCAATGTCTTGAAGCCTCCTTTTCATAGAGAACGGTGACTTAGAAGTAAATGCTATATCAAATAAAGATTGTACTGAATATCGGGTATAATGAGAGATATTTTTTATGTTGAAGAAAGGAAGAAGTGGAATGAGAATACAGAAAAATTCTTAGGGCTATCCTAAGGGAGCATCACCTGAATTTACCAAATAAATCCTATGGGATAGAATTTTTTCTTTTTGCATGAAAGCTTTACATACAGTAATGATTAATCATATTTAAAAGTAAAATACTATTAATCAGAGGAAGAAATTCTTTAAAAATATAATTTTTAAAAAATGGTACCTAAAACTTTGAAGATGCATTAAAAAAATCTTAAAAATAAAATATTCATAAGTCCTTCCAACCTCCACAAAAATTTATCTACATAAAACAAAATTATTTTCAAATCTGCAGAAGAAGAAAAAACCTACCTCAAATGAAACTTTTATAATTATTTAAAAACATTTAACTCCTTTTTTGTGGGCTAATATTTTAATTCACCTATTAAGTGCAAATATTAATTTTAAGAAACCAAACAACATCTGAGAGAGTATCTTACCAGAGGCAACAGTAGTAGCTGGAGAAAGAGTTGTCCCTACAAGTCGCTGTGATGCTACCAACTGTGCCGATGTCAGATTAGACACAGAAACAACAACTGGTGCTGTTGACATTCCACCAGCAACAGTTGTCACAGCTCGCACCTGTCCAGTTGCTGCTGCAGCCACAACCATTTCTTGAACAGTCATCGTTGTAGTTGTACCTACCGCAGTGACAGCAGCACGCTGATTACGAATGTTGGCATTGTTAAGGGCAGCAGCAATGGCAGCATTCTAAAAGGATAAAAATAAAGCTAACTTTAGAAATGCATGAAGAATATAACCTTAATAATAATATATTTCTAGAATAACATATTTTTCGTTTTTTTCCCCTTCAATTCTCACACTGATTTTGCAGCTTCTAAACTTTACATTTAACAAATATACACATTCCAATATAATAGTAATAATACACACGTGTGTACAATGTAATATAGTAATATTTTATTAGGAAGAAATTAAACTTGTCATTTGTAAAGAAAAGCAGAAACTTGAAAGTCGACACAAAATATATGAATTATGTATACACAAATACACCTACTTTTAAAACTATATATCATAAAAATATTTACAATGAAAATATATGGACATAAATCTTGAATACCAGTAATATTTCTGGCACACAAAAAGAGAGAGAGAGAATTTGTGATCATACTCAATAACGACATTTTTTCAGCTCATAAAGAAATGTATTTTATACTGTACAAAGGAATTAGACAAGCATTTTATATATAAAAAAAATCTTCGAAAAAAATTAATATTAATAAAGTCTACCTGTGCAGCATCCTGAGTGGAAATGGAAGTAACTCCAGCTTGCCCAAGTGCTTTTGTAAGGTTTGCTAGAGTACCAGCAGAACTAATGATACCACTGGTGAGAGACTTTGCCAGAGAAACAGATGTAACAGTTCCTGGTTGCAAGTTGGCCTTGCTTAGTTGTACTTGCTAAAAAATGATTTTATCTTATTAGTTTTTAAAAAAATCAAAAACATTATTTGCTTTAAAAAATTAATAAGCTAAAAAATACAACATATTTAAGATTTTAAAAGAATAATTAATTTTTTAAATAAAAAAAAAGGAGAAGGGGTGTTTATTATAAGATATGTGTGAATCTTGCAATTCAAATCTGAATCTCAAAGTTATAAAAACAAAAATTCTAAGAACATCAGTTAGTTTAGAGTAGATATAATTATTAATTTCTCAAATGAGATTGATGGAAGAAAATTGTATTCTTTAAAAAAATAAAACAAAAACTACACCCAAATATGAAAATTAAACTAAGTATTTATTTTTCACATACTTGCAGTTGTTTTGCCTGTGCAAGACTTGCAATAACAGCTTGAGCTTGCTGAGCATTGAGGCTAGTTGTTCCTGAAACAGCCACAGTTGCCTGTTGAGGAACTTGCCTCTGGGGTGTAATTTGCTGGTCAAACACTTGAGATGCTGCTTGTGTTCCTGTTTGGAGAACTGCTGGAGTCTGCAATATATATATGTAATGTATTAATTTAGTTAAATGAGATGTTATTGCTATGGCAAGAGAAAAAGTTGAGTAGAGAAACCAAAAATTGGATACTTTATTGCAAACATTAAGTGAAAGCAAGTTTTGTGCAGCATTTTGTTATAAATGACAAACAACAAAAAGAGAAAGGATAATCACTTTCTATATTTAAACAGGGGGAAAACATGATTATGTGTTCAAGAAAAGGGAAATATTAGTTTTTAGAAATTAAATAAGTTGTTTTAAGAAAAAGTTTCAATCGCTCAGTGAGGCATATGTAAGCTATTAAGATATTCTTTTTTTGAAGAATTGTGAATAAATCTGCCAAAAAATACAAGTCTATCCTTTTAAATATGTCAAAATATTGGGTTTAATCCTTTTAACTCAAAAATGAAATTAGACTAGTTTTGAAATACGGTATTCGCAATTATGATTTAGATGAAAAAATATATATAAGATTAATATTTCAAATTAATATTCAGTTTAAGTTATTACAAACACACAAAAAAAAAGTTAAGACTAGAAATTTTATAATTCTTCTGCAGATAATCTTAAATATTAGGAGAATAGAGAGAGTTGCTTCATATAAATAAATTAAAAGAACAGAGTATGTTATTATTTAACTTTATGTATTATTTAAAAAAAATTCATGTGTTAAAATAAACAACAGCATATCAATACTTGCTCGATACATTAAAATGTTATACAAAAACATTTCCCAAGAGAACATACATTTCCCAAAAGAAATAAAATGTGTGTAGAAATTGAAAACATGTAACAGAGTATTTTAGAAAGGCAAATGTTAAAAAATAAAAGGGATAGAATATAAAAATCGAGAACAAATTACGAAAAAAATAAAAAATATTGAATACGAACAAGGACAACAGTGCTGGTTCCAGTTTGGTTCTTCTGTTTCTCTTTAGCAATTCTTTCAGCCCTATTTGCAGCAATTTGAGTTGGAGTAAGAGGAGCATCATAATTAATGCCATGTTCAGCCAAAATAGAGGCGATCTTCACATTCTTCGATGATTGTATAAAAACTTGTCTCTCATTAGCCTTGCATTTGGCAGAACCATCCATCATTAATTTGTAACGATCATTGATTATCTTTGAAAAGGCTCCATTGTTATCTTGTAAAAAGAGTTGACTAGTTTTCATTGGCTTGTTGTTTTTAGTCTGAAAAATTACAAGGAAATTTAAAACATCTATTCTTTCTATAAAGCTTAAGTTTGAAAGGCATTTTTTTTTTACTTCTATAATCACGATTGGAAAAGTATTTAATATACATCGTAAAACACGTAGCTGTACTTTCAAGCTGCTATTTTTTAAAAATTCTTTAGATATATTTGATGTATAATGCACACTTTTTTTTTATGAAGGTACCTGAAATGTACGTAGGCAACGTCCCAATCTTTTGAAATCATTTGTCCAAGATATTATTCAAAGCTTTAGAAAAAGTAGTATACTTCTCGATTTACAACTATTTAAGTTCAGAAGGATGTCATTGCTTTTAAATCAACAATATTTCAATATATGTAGCAATTTAATTTTCATAATGCTTACCTCAGGTTTTTAAAAAATTTTTTAGTATTATTTTTAAAGCTCTCCTTTTTAAACCCAGCGTATAACATGCACCTGTAAAATTTTGTATTGAAATTTAAAAACATCTAGAATTCATTTTCCAACTAGTGCTTAATTTTTTTAAAAAAATTCTTATTACGTGAGCAAACATTTAATCTAAAATTCAAATGCAGATACTAATAATCTTACACTATTAAAATCCGAAGGTAAACAAACGTATCTATGTATGTATGTATGTGCGTCTATCTTCTCACGAACCGTACGACGCAGAAAGTTGCAGAAGGTACCAAAAGTTCGGGAATTTTCCGGGGAAGCCGTATTGCTTATTTATATTCCGATATTGTAATTAGTTGAAAAGATATTAATTAAAAACCTTAAAACGCCGAATTATTTTACTCCTGCCGGTTGCTTACTTGGCGGAACTTCCCTTCCGTTTCGGCCGAGCGGTAATCTTACGTTTTCCACCATATTAAAATTGTCATCTAATTTTCGGTGTCGAAATTAGACAAAAAATAATTACAGAATCGGAAAGATCATTTATTTCGCCACGACACGGTATAATTTTTTTTGTAAAATAACGATTTTTTCTATTTTTTTCGAATTTTTTAAAATAGTGTTAAAACTGATGAGTTTTTATGAAAATAATTTCTAAATCGTTGGGTATGAATTACTTTTCGTGTTATTAAATCGATATTCTACACTAATTAACTTCAAGCCTTTCTCTTTTAGATCCATTCATTTAAAAAATAAAATTCCGAACACTTTTTTTTTAAAAGAATTTTTAAAAAGAGGTCCCAATTTTTACTTCACATTGAATAACTACGTCATTTATGAAGGTAATCTCACAAAACCTTTTCCCCGTGTGTAAAGTAATGTTATCCCTAACATATGCGAAGATTGAAAAAATTACTTCAAAATTACGGATTTTAAAAAACATTTTGTGATTTTCGTAAACTGATGTTTTTCTGAGAAATAAATTAAAAAGTAGTAATTTGTACATTTTTTATTTCAAAGTACGTTATTTTTGCAAATAGTTGGTGATGTTTGAGAGCATTAACGTAAAAATTATGCCCTAAAAATGAAGGTAATGATTTTTAAAATAATTAATAATACGCAATATTACATTTAGCCAAAGATTGGCGTCGAAAATTAGCTTTGCGCCAAAGACTTTTGACCTGTTTCGCCTTCGACCGCATCTAACTCAAGGGTTACACTAAAAAAATTCTGCCTTAAACAGGGGGAAATCAGTTAATTTGGCGAGTTAAAAAAAAAAAAAATGTTTTTTTTTGTCAATTTTTCTTTATATAATTTTCAAAATTAAATAACTATATATGTCAGATTAAGATGATAAAATGCATTCAATGCATTTCTGAGATTCATTTAAAATATTTATCAGTATCGAAATTTTTGTTCTCTTTCATAAAACTTATAGTTTACTTTAAAAGAATGCCTAATGTATATTTCTTTTTTTTGACATATAATTTTTATAATAAAATCGAAGAATTTGCCCATTTCGAAACTTTTTTTTGCATTACTTCCTTAGAAAAAAAAAAGCTAATGCTCATATATTATATATTCTTTATTATTAATTGCGTGTTCTTAATATGTCATAAATCAATATATTTAAATTTAATCTTCAATCGAAATCTTTCAATAGTTATGTGAATATCCTGTGGATCCTCTCAATTAAAAATTAATTTCAATTTGAACCTCCCATTCATTATTATTGCCTATTTTCACTCTCTTATGGGTCTGTGTGGCGTAGTTGCATAGCGCGTCGCTTTCGCAAAGTATCTAATTCTTTCTTGTGTCTGGGTTCGAATCTAGCGAATTCCATTTTGTTCGTTTCTGCTTATTTTTCCCCACGTAAATTAATTCTCTCTTCTTCAATGATTGAATTCACTTGCTGCATCCCCACTGATCTGAAATTTACTTCATTTTCAGTGCTGCCATTATTTAAGCAAATGGTATGTCACAATTAATTGCTAAATGAGCATTTTTAATAAATTTTATTAGAAAATGATTAATAAGTTAGTTTTTTATAATATACTTTTTTTCGCAGATACGTGTTTAAATAATTTAATTAACACAGAGTGGAATGAAAAACTATAAAATTAAAAAAATTAAATGTTTTTATCAAATAGTATTATTTTTTTTTTGAATGTTTTTTTCAGTTAATGTTAGCATATAACTAGGTCTTCCCCCAAAAGTGGATTTTTAACACTTACATATGTTTAATCAAACACCCAAACGTTTCAAGAATTATCAGTAGAATTTTTTTTATTAGTATTTATTGATAATGGATTTAAATTAATATATTTTTTTAAAATCAAAGGTATGTTTCTATTATTTTATTATTAAATTAATTATTTGTTAATAAAAATTATATCGCCACGAAATTTCCATGGGGATGAAGTTATTCACTCAGAAAAAGGAAAGAATTGGAGAGTGAGTGGGTGATTTTTAAATTCGCACTGTTTGCCTATTCAAGGGTTTTTGGTGACGGACCTCGAAATTTTCAACCATGCTCAAGTGACGAGGACGACACCTGAGCATTCACCCATCTTTAAGAATTACCACACCACACCAACTCAAGAACAAATTTCGAAAAAGGGAGTTTTTATGACATAGTTAAAGAAATCACTCACATCGCACACACAAGTGATATCGGCCTGAGGGAAACACGAAATTTCCATGAGGGTGAAGTTATTCACTCGGTAAAAGCCCGTGCAATGCCGGGCTAAGCGAAGAGGAAAGAAATCAAAGTAATTTCGGAAAATAATATTGGTAGTGCTGAATTTGTGAAGATTGAGTGAATATTAACGTCCCACTGTTCAGCTACACGAGGCCTTTTGAGGACGGTCCACGTAATTTTGAACCATGGTCAAGTGACGTGGATGACACCTGAGCTGGCAGCCCCTCTCCTAACTGCACCACCACACCAATGGGAGGACGTTTGTGCTCTCGACAGATTTTACGTGCATCGCACCCCTACACTGCGGGTCTTCAGTGGTACTAGGATCGAGAATTTGTGAAGAGAAGGGAAAATGTTAAGCAACAAAGCCATGACATGCACTCACATCGAACACGTGAAACCCCACAAAAGTGTTGGCGTTAGAATAAAAGGAGGAAATTAACATGGGGATTAAGTTATACCCTCGGTATAACCCTGTGCAACGCCGGGCCATGAAAGCTAGTGATTCCATTAAAATTGTAAGAAATTTTGACACACACACATATATAATATAAATATATATACATTTTCTTTTATCCATAAAATTTATTACCACACACATTCATAACTCGGCTAAATGAAATCAGATACCTGAATCAGTTTAGATTCAGGTACTTCTTAAATTCTATTATTAAAAAAAAAGAGTGAGCATATTTTCATATAATTGGCAAGGCTTTAGAAGTCTATTTCCCTAATGATTCATTATACTTTTACATTCTTCGTAAAGATACAAAAAAGGGGGGGGGGACTACTGAAAATTTTGAATACCTTGTAAACTCCTTTGGTCTTTTTTTGCTTCTTGGGGTTGGTGTCATAGAGAATTTTGCCTTCTTCTCTAGGAACAATGATATTTTCATAGCGTATTCTACATGCCTTTGCAGATCGCCAGATCCCACTAACAGCATATACAGCTTCACTTGCCATATCCCAGTTAGGCGTGTGTGCTGGCAAGAGTACAGTCAGATTTAATGGAATGCCCTGCAATTCTTGTATCACCTACAAAGAGAGAAAATCAAGCATTTATTTTACTACAATAATTTTCTCTCTATACAAACATGAAATAAATCGCTGAGGTGCTCTTCATTTTGTTTATTTTGTAGTCATGGCAGAAAAATTAAAAGCTTTTTGATATTGATCACATCACTTATTTCAGTTTAGCATTAGGAGTTATTTGTGCATGCAACTCACTCAACAAGTAAAAATACAAGAGCAGGAATTATTTAAATATCCCATTTATATATGCAAGAAAAAACAGAGAAAAACAACATAGCATACAAAATATAATCACATATTTAAGTCAAGGGATTTATTAGTTAGTTAGTTATAGAAATTACATCAGTGTTTAGGGAATATTTTAAGCCTGTTAATAAAGCCTGTGTAAGCAATTAAGATACTCTATTACTTGGAATCTCCAATAAATCTATCAAAAATCCAAGGTATACTTTTTAACAAGAGCCCTAATAAATCTATCAAAATGTTTTTGCTCCTTTAGAAAAAGATGAAATGAGATGCATTTCTGAACAGGGTATTCAAATTTATGAATTAGTTATTATAAATAAAGAAAATTCTAATTTTGAGTAAATATTCATTTAAAGTTATTACATATATGTATGCAGACACAGAGAAATATATATAAACCAATGAAATTGTATCAATTGAAAAATTACAGTAAAAGGATTCTACGCGCACTGATACTGGTTTGCACATTTTGTTTTTCACTATAATTGTTTACACCACAAATTAAATGGCACGAAACCGTTGTAACAAGAATTTCATTAGAGCGTTCTCCATACGCTCATTCTCACACAAAGTTTACACATACACTGAACCTATACACACCAGCGCCCTCTCGCGACAAATATCCACTTGTTATTGTGGGCGTCACAAGAAATATTTTGTTCAACACTGAACATCCACCCCCGGGTTGAATGACACATTCAACAATTCACAAACAACACAATAATGCACAATACAAAAACAATAATACAGAAAAAAGGTAAAGTACTCAAATACATAAAATTGAATTGAAAAATTACAGATTTGAAATTTTTACATACATTATTCACTTGAAAAGGGTAAAACACAAAGTTTAGTTATAGGACGTTTAAAAACTCCATTTTTAGTTTTCACTAACACTACTCTTATTTTATTATCTTTACCATAATACACTTCAAGAATTTTACCAAGAGGCCAGTTACACACAGGTAAATTATCTTCTTTCAGAATTACCATATCATTTATTTTTACATTATTCTTTGCAAAATACCATTTATTTCGATTTTGAAGTGTACTTAAATAATTATTTGACCAACGTTTCCAAATCTGTTGCACAATTTTTGTTAGCTTTTGCCACACTTTTAACCTGTTATCAGACACTTCAGTTAAACTTGGCTCTGCAACGGCTGTAATAGGGCGACCAACTAGGAAATGACCAGGAGTCAAAGCTTCAAAATCATCAGGGTCACACGACAAAGGATAGAGGGGACGCGAGTTAAGAATTCCCTCAATTTGGTTAAGAATAGTTAAAAATTCTTCGTATGTAAATCATAAATTTCCCATTACACGCCTGAGATGATATTTGACGGATTTCACTCCGGTCTCCCATAAGCCTCCGTAATTTGGTGCTCTTGGTGGAATAAAACTCCACTCAACACATTCTTCACACAAAAAATTACTCAAATTACTGTTGCTATTACTCATAATTTCTCTAAGTCTTTTTAGCTCTAATTGCATGCCAACAAAATTGGTAGCATTGTCTGAAAATATACGTTCCGATTTTCCTTGTCTACTAAAAAATCGTTTTAAAGCTGCAATGAAAGCCTCACTAGATAAATCTGTAACTAGTTCGAGGTGACACGCCTTTGTCACCATGCACACGAAAATGCACACATAGACTTTATTTAAACTCCTTTTCTTTGATTAGGATATTTAATCCAAAAATGGTCCACAAAAATCTATTGCCACTTTGCTAAAAGGAAAACTCTGAGATATTCTTTCGGCTGGCAATTGACCCATAACTTGTGAACGCGTAACAGGTTTTGCCAAAAAACACTACACTAGAAACATATAGGTACATAAAAATCACTTCACGTAAGAGTATTACTAAGAATTATCCTAAAAAATGTTGAACAATAAAGACAATACTGTTTACTTACAAAGAAATACACACAGGAAAATTCACAAAATCAAAGTAATTAATTGTTTAGAAAAGAATTAAGAGATTTATCATACAAACAAAATGCTCTCTTAACTTTTCTTCACTCTCTATATTCAAATAGCAAGTATAAACAAACCAAAATTATTTTTCAATAAATATCAAGCTTCACAAATAGCATTATTGAATTAATTTTAAGAGTACACATACAAACAACACTAAATACTATATAATTCAATAATAGACAGTTTCTTAGCAAACTGTGAAAATTTCACCTTTAAATGAATATTAAGGTTAACATATACGCATATACAGCGTTAACAGAAAAAATTAATAATAAGGATACATTAAATGAATTTTTAATGTCCAACCTAGATAAGGATTGATTATATTACCTCCTGGCGATGGCGATTATTTTACCTCCTGGGCTCCTCCTCAAAAGTGTTTGTTTGGGGGAAGGGCAAATGTCCGGTTCCCCTTGTGTTTTCTGGTGGTGCAGAGGAGGGGGACATTCTAGGTCCCCGCAAGAATTCTCCCCTCGCGGGATCAAGGACTTCGGTAGTTTTCCATTCAGGGTTCCAATTTCACCTCGTAACTTTTCGCCTGATGCCGTCCAAGGAAGGGATCTCGGCTGTGCTCTTTTCACTATTTCTTTTTGTCCCGCACAAGCTGCGCTTTTCCTTCACAACACAAATCTCCATGATGGTCACTTCCGGTTGGACTCGCCGTTTAAAAATGCTATTTTGAAGTTTTTGAGAGTATTCACTCAATCTCAACTGAGTCTAACTCTCTTACGCAGTTTAGCTTTCGTTGTCTTCGTTCTTTCTCGCAATGCTTGTCTCCTTCTCATAATACCAAATCGTTTGATAAAATCAAGCAATTCCAAAGCATGTCTTTCTACTCCTCGCTTATCTTGCGAATTTTTACATTTGAAACACAAATGATGGGGCACAAGTATAACGTTGCTTGAGGCCTTTAAATTCAAGTTAACACACACAGGATTAACATCTTCTTTAGCTTTATCCTTTATCACATCGACTGATGTTTCTTCTTTTTCTTCATACATCTCCTCATCAGCAGAAATTGGCGGTACATTAAATTGAGTCTCTAGATAAACATTTTTCTTCCCCAATAGTGACAGGTTGCGCTACAGCATCTGGATCAACACTAAGCATTTTGGCTCGTTCACCTTTAAATTGCTTTTGCTCTTGCATTATTTTGCATCTTTCTGTTTTCAATCTCATTTCCTTTTCAAACACCGTTCTTTTGTGTGCACTAGCGTGAAATACTATTCGCAGTTTCGTTGCGAGAGATTTGTTTTTTATCATCACTTGGCGAGGAAGACAAAACACTGGGTTATTTGTTGAAATAAAAGAATTTGTTGCCTCATCAATTATTCCCTCATCAAAATAATTCTTTATACCCTTACAATACTCAGAATACAACACCTTATCACTTTGCACGTTTCTCATAAGACTTCCGAGTTGTCCTTTCACTAAATTAAAACCATCACTCAACTCATTACTATCTCTTATTAACCCACAATAAATGTTATCATTTCTCACTTCACCTCCTACACTTCCGCTAGCGACATACCCGGACACAGTATTTTGTAATAGTAGTAGAGAATCCCCACAATAAATTTGGCCTGGTCTCAGTAATTCGTAAAATATTTCCGCCCCTAATAACACATCAATTTTACCAGGAATATTAAATTTATAATCTACTAGTTTAATCTCGTTTGGTTTATCAAACAATACATTTATTATTTTACTCGGAGTCAAATCGGTTATCTTTTTTACAATTAATAAATTTAGCTCTTTTTTGAAACTTAAATCGTCATTACTTATGGTGGTTGTAGCGCACCCATTTATTGCCATTGTCGATTCATTCAAACAAGATACTAACAAATTAATTTTCTCATTTTTTAATTGCAATCTATCCGCACAATCTTTAGTAATAAAATTTGACTGACTCCCCACATCTAAAAGCCCTCTCACTTCCTGCAAGATGCCAAATCTATCCCTAAGGTAACATTCGACGCTACTGAGTAAAACTGTTTTTGTTTTATTTTTTAAGAAGCTGGTAGCTACGAACGACTTTTCTTCATTCTCAGTTAGGGGGAAAGCGATGTCATCTGATTCTCTCTGCCCCACAAACGCGGGTACTCCGGGGTTAAGGACGCTCCCTTCAACTCTTTGTGTGGGTACGGAAGATTTATTGTTCTTTTGGGGGAAGTGAATAAGGCGGTTATGTGGCTTTCCACAGAAGCAGTTCCTCGCCCTGCACCTTCTAACATTGCAGTCCGAAGAAAGACACTTGAAACACAGATAATTTGATTTCAAGAAATCCACTCTTTCACTGATGCTGGGAGATTTAAAATTGGGGCATAAATACAGCGGGTGGAATTCGTTTGATTTACAACAAAAACATTTCACATTTTTAATAGAAGATAAATTAACACTCGCAATATTATTTGAGCCACGATGATTATAGACATCATTACGCTTATATTTTGGAAATAAACTTTGTTCTTTAATTTTTCCCCTGGATGATATAAAAATATCACACACACGACCCAACTCTTGCGGTTTATACCACATTTCGCCTTGTTTAATGCCAATATGCGCACTTAATTCTCTGTCTAATGTCTCTATTATCTTATCTGATATAATTAACTCACAAACTGATTTAAAATTGTTTACCTCCCGCAACTGGCAATAGTAATTGAAATTCGCGCTTAATCTGGACGCGAATTGAACATAACTTTCGTTATGTAATTTTTGAGCTTTTTTAAACTGATTTAAGCATTCATAGGGGGTCGGTTGAAATTCTTTTAGTTTATCATAATCACCTAAATCCTCTTCTCGAAGATAAACCATTAAATTATTTGTTTTTTCTCCTAGTATATTCAAAAGAATTTTGGGTTTTAATTTCTCAGGAACATTTTTAGTTTTAAATGCCTTTTCAATAGATTGAAAAAATAAATTAAACGACTCTGCTCTTTGTGGTACTGGGATAGTTAAAGTTTTAATACTCTTTATTAAACTTTCAATATTATACTCGGTTGTTATTAATTGATTTTCCTTTTGTAAAGGTACATTTTTACTAGATTGATTATGTAATTTTGCTATTTCTAACTCCCTCTCTAACTGTGACAATTTAATTTTTTCAATTTCTAATCTATTTTCTTCCTCAACGTCCTTCTTTCATTTGCATTTCTTATATCATTCATTTCCTCCAACACACCAATCAACAATAGTCTGATACGTTTCTTTATCATTGTTGTAAATCTCACTCTCCAGTATTAACTCTCTTAAATCTAAAACTTTAGCATTATCAGGTACATCTAATTTTAACTCCTCTGCAATAGCCCTCAATTCATCTTTTTTAAATTTACCGATACTCATTTTTCACAAAATAAAGTTATCTCAATCACAAATAAATCACAAAATAATTATTTCTATCACAAATTTAAGTTATCTCAACCACAAAATAAAGTTAACTCAGCCACATTTGAAACACATAAATCCCAAAATAATTATTTCGATCACAAATTTAAGTTATATTGAACCACAAAAATCACAAAATAATTATCTCAACCACAAAATAATTATCCCAATCACAAAATAAAGTTAACTCAGCCACAATTGAAACACATATAAATCACAAAATAATTATCTCAAACACAAAATAATTATCTCAATCACAAAATAATTACACCTCAAAACACTATTAAAAAATGGATGACTAACCTCTCACCAAGTGATAATTTCCACGAAAAACATCACATTAGCGGTTTTGTTTTTATTTTTTGCACACACACACAGTTTAAAATTCTTGATCTTCGGTCCCGGCCATTTCAGGCTCTGATGGACCATCTAATCGCACTGATACTGGTTTGCACATTTTGTTTTTCACTATAATTGTTTACACCACAAATTAAATGGCACGAAACCGTTGTAACAAGAATTTTATTAGAGCATTCTCCATACGCTCTTTCTCACACAAAGTTTACACATACACTGAACCTATACACACCAGCGCCCTCTCGCGACAAATATCCACTTGTTATTGTGGGCGTCACAAGAAATATTTTGTTCAACACTGAACAAGGATAATAGTGAAATGATTGCGTATTTTTAAAAAAATAGTCTCAAAATTTATAAAATTATACATTTTTTTAAAAAAACACAAATAAATAAATAAAACAAGCCATCATTTTAAAAATAAAAAAAAAATTCATAGGAAAAGATAGAACAGAGTCAAAATGAAAGAAAATTGTCAATGAAGAATGGAAATGTAAACTGAAAATAAAACAATGAAGTGATGAGTTTAATAATAATTAAAAACAATTAACTGAATACAAGGTTGAGATTCCTTTACCTGAAGGATAGCCCAATCTTCTTGAACCAGCCACTCAGGTTTATCGAGGTAAATCTCTACTGCAGGTTTGTTGACTATCAAGGAAGGCTGCTTCAGTCCAGGGAAAGAAGTAATGGGTTTTGGCATGTTGCTGGCTCCTACCATCAATCCTTTGACTTTTTGTAGTTTCACCTCTCTTCTCATTTTAAGGATTACAGCTGATGGTCGATCAAACAGGGATCGAGGGATATTCATCATATCATCTTTTCGCACTTTCTGCTTGCGAGTTGAGGCTATAGTTGAAAGTGTATTAAATTGACAAATGTAAGAATATATTTTTTTACCAGCAGTCTGCAATCACAAACACTCAAGCAGATGAATTGAAAGCTTAAAATAAAAAATTTATTGGTTGTTTTCATAAGACCTGCCAGATTAAGAAATTTAGATTACGAAAAAGAAAAAAATCATTAGATCATATAATTTCAATTTATTTTTTATCTAGGATCCTTCATAAACTATTTTCAATCCCCAAGAATAATTATTTCTTGGTGCAAGTTTAAATAATATAAAGGTCATTTGTTTTTCATACAATGCTTCCGATATAACCTCAATTCATTTCATAAACTATAAGACTCATGAAATATTACATAATTCAATTGACCAATCATAATAAATTTTATCTATTATGAAAATTTTGTCTGTATATATAATGCACAAATATGTTCTTCAATCGCTTTCTGATAAATGAATGGGACAATTTATCATTTTGTTGTTAAATTTTATGTTTTCTTTCCATTTCGATAAATATTTTATATTTTAAGAAGCCTTTTACTTGAATAATAGTTAAATTTTAATCAGATGCAGTCTGAACATAAATTAATTTTAATAAAATGCCATCTAATAGTTAATTCTTAACAAAAACTCTGAAAAACATTATTAATGTAAATCACTCATTTCTCCTCAGCTTTACAAGTTTTAATTTAGTATTAAATTATAAAAAATAAAAAAAAATCAATAAAATTTTTAAATATAAATTGATTTTGTCAATTTATATTTAAAACTAACTTGATCTTATTATTTTCAAACTAAAATATTTTGACATAGCTGAAAGAAAAGTAAATGCACATAATAAATCCACAAAAAAAATAACACAAATATTCTTTCCTATTTTACTCCCTTTTAAAGATATCCAAATTATACAGCCTTTATAGAACATTAAAATAGAACACGCACCTGAAACAACAGGATCTAACTTAAGCCTCTTTGCCTCTTTTTTGATAAACACAGGGGGCAATTGTGCATCATGCATAACAGAGGTTTCATACCAGAAGCTAACGCTGTAATCGATGTAAATATCATTCTCATTGGTAGGTGGAGTGGGAGGGGCCCATATCTGGAGAAAAAAATATCCCTCTATAATAAACCTAGACAAAATAGGGTACATACATATTATAATATCCACCAGCTTCACTAAATAAAAAGGCATCACCAAATGCTGTCATCACTATCACTGTTTAGGAGAAAGTGCAAGAACAGTTTACCACTATTGGTCGTATATCGCAACTTCTTTTAAATTGAAGAAATTGGTCAACAGTATAATACGCAAGTACCCAAAACACTCAATGCACCTGTCCATGAAAAAGAAATTCACCACCCAAAGTTAAAATAATTAAAACATCATACATTTATTTTAAAAACAATTTTTGTTTAGTCACTCTATGTATAATATTTATTTAAATCACACACAAATATAGATAATTAATCTTAAAAATACTTACAGGCATTTCTTCTTGGCCATTTACAGAATAGTAGAGCTAAGGAGAAAAAATAAGGTAATTGAAATTACAGTTCAATTCAATCAAATTAATATTTCAACATTCAGAGAAAATTCAAGCTTTAAAATTTTATAATACAAAAATACTAATATAAAAAGGTGTGAATAAAAATATAAGTTTGACCTTTAAAGACCTTATACATACAACTGAATTAAGGTAAGTTGAAATTGTTTTTAGATTTCACACATCAATTATATTTTCATTTGCTGTAATTTTATCACTACACTCATTTACATAAATAATCAACTATATATATATATACACATACATAAATATATAGGGAGAGAGATAAACGCAAATTAATTTTTTAATACATGGAAAATGTTTAATAAAAAATTTTTTTTTGAAAAAAAATTAGATTAGAAAATGTCTAATTAGAAATTCAAAATATCTATCATAGTTACAAAAAGGAATTGAAACAGCTTCAGTATGATTACTGTATTTATTTGAATCTAAGGCACTTCCCAAATTGTCAACAAGTTTTTGTGAAAAATTAAAAAATAGAGTAAAATGATTTATTCATATCCAATTTTGTAAAATTAAAATAAATTTAAAATAAGAGCCAATAAGAAATGAATATTTAATTATTTTACCACTATTTTACATGTTAAATACATACATGAACCTGTAAATTACTTTAATTGCAACATCCAACAATTTTTTTCCCCTTCGATTCCAAGATGCAACTGATTTTCAGTAGCATTAACACTGTTAAAAAGTGCGGCTTAGATTCAAAAAATTACACAGAAAAATTCGTAGGAATGTCCTTATATTTATATAATTCTTTAGCCCCTTTCTTCTAGTTATCAGATTCTATGTTTAGTTCATAAACTTGATTATAATCACAATGCAAATCATGTAGCTTTGAAAAACACCTTGGAAAAAAATAAAAATTAGTAAATTTGGTGGTATATATATAGCTTCCAGATAGAATTTTAAGAGTTCTACGACATTTATCTTAAAATTAGTTCATATACTTTTAATAAAACAATTTCCTTCACAATCACTTTGATTTCTCTTATTATGAACAATGGAATCAGAAAAAAGAGTTAAGTATATATATATTTAAAATACTTCAAATCTAATTAAAAATAATTCCCTCTTTCCTTTAGCAAGGATCTACATGAGAAGTTATATATCTTGATTATGATCTAATAAAATTCCATACACAAATATTAAATATAACTAAAAATGGACACCTTCAGCAGCAAAATGGAGGGACAAGAGGAATCCAATGAAAAATTTTTCAACTTGGCTCGAAATATAATTTTTTTTGCATATAAACTATAACTCTGTGGGGTATCGGTCATTAAAGAGAGAGAAACTGTTGTTTTTACACAAAGCTTCATTGGAAGGATCAATCCAAACATTCAAAACAGCTCAAGTATCACACAAGAACAATGATAAATAATTTTTTAAAAAAAAAAGAACTAACATTTAAAGTAAGAACCAGGACAAATTAACAAGGGAACAAAAGGGGAAAAAAAAAATTAACTAGAAGGGGCAATGTTACCTGTGTTCATGAAGTCCTTAATTCACACACATCCTGTGTGGTGCTAAATGAGTTACATGTATGACTAAGGCAGCTCAGAGTAAAGCAAACAAAGCAAAGAGCTTTAGTTTTTCTATCCTGCAGTGAAATGCTGGAGTGTTGTGCTAAGTTTTCATCAAAGAAACTTGACTGGAGCATATAGTCCAATCAGTCTGTAATTTATCATCGAATTTGGAAATTCTGAAAATTTTTTGCCAAGATTCTGCTGTACAAAAAAATCTTAATTGTAAAATAAAATGCTTGTTTTAAAAGAAAAACTTTTAAGAAGTTTAAAAGAAAAATTAGCGTTCAAAAAGTTTGGTAATGGATAAGAAAAGTAAAACTTTGAGATCAGTGAAGTGAGCAAGGCGAAGCATAGCCAATCAGAATGCAGCAAAAAAGTCCCTATGTTTTTAAAGCGTTAGGGAGATGAAGAAATTCACAATTCTAATATTCATTTTATATTTTATGAAGAAAAAAAAGTCTTAATAAATAATAATCTGAAATTTAAATCTTTAATGTTATGCTTTTTATATATGTATAGTGTTTTTAAACTTTCAGAATTTTTGATACAATAAATTCTCTCTTCAAAATTACTATACAATTTTCATGTTATTTGCATAAATAAAGATTAATTAATTTTATCCATTAGGAATTTAAAAATAATTCTGATTTGCCCTTAAAATGTGGAAACAAGAGCAGCAAAATTAGCCCAACATGGCAATTTCCGTAACATCTTTCTTTAGTCATTTAATGCCTAACACACAGCCAAAATAAAATTAACTTCTGTAATTCAAAATGTGAACTTTCTCCATTCCTTTGTTGTTTCTTTTCACTAAACTACTTTGGCTTCAAATTAAATTTTTCTAAAACCCCCAGACATGATACAAGTTTCTTGTTACAAATATTTTTTTGAAAACTATTACAAAATTAAATTATTCATAGATAGTTTTTTTTCTTCTTTCTTTAAAAAAGAAAGCAGCCTTTAAGATTCTTGTTCAATTAAAATATTTCCTAGAAAAAATAATTTAACTTGGTAAAATTTAAATTAAGCGTTATTTCAACACAGGCAAAACTCAATTTGTTTGAAGTTTTTATGGAAAGTAGGAAAAGCAAAATGATGTAGAATAGGAAGAAAGATGTTTATAATATGGCTGTAAATTGAAGAAACAATAAATTAATAAACAAAACTAAGTAAAAAAAAAGTGAAACTGAAATAATTCTTATAATTATTTTAAAATAAATCACAAAAATTAAAATTTTTTAACCTAAAATAATATTTAACTAGAAAATTTAAACACCTCCCCTCCTGCAAAGGAACTTCTTTAAATGATTCTCACATGTACAATAAAATTCCGAGCTCTTAACAGATAATGCTCTCCCCTTACTTTCTAGACCCCTAAAAAGTATAATTCTAATTTAATTTAAAGATTCGATGCATTGAATAATTTCGCAAGTAGAAGAAATTTTATTTTACACATTCAATAATACTAAAATATTAAAGACAGGTAACACTGCAAAACTTCTACATCTTTAGTATTTTAAAACTTGTTTTTAAATGTTCCTCAAATAATTGATGTATTTGTTATGCACAATGCTAAATACTCTCCCTATGAAACAGAAATAGAAGAATTTGAGAACAGATTTAAAGAATTATACTATAGATCACAGGTTCTTAAACTTTTGATCTCTGCAGCCTTTTCAGCTTTTATGTATCAGCATAACATCGCAAACCCCAAAGATTTTTAACATCTCTCCTCGATATAATATTCTAGATCAAAAACAAATTGTAGTAGAGTTTTTTCATTGGGGACAATTTTATGATCTAACTAGTAGGACAAATCTTTTAATTTTTCCACTAGGCCTTTCAGAGTCCGTAAAAGATCGAAATCTTAATGTTACACGAGAGACTGGACCACAGTTTAAGCATTGCTGCTATAGAAAACTGAAATTGATATGATACAAGTAAAAATATTTAATCTTAAGAATTTTATATTTATTAAATTGCAAATATAAAAATATTTTTTATGTTAGATTAATATAACTTTTTTATATAGTAAATGTATCAAATACATTTAAAACCTTTGAAGTAAAAAAATTTGTAAAATTTAAAGAAATACATAATTTTCTCATAATTACTTTCATGCATTCAGTACCTAAAATGTATTAATATTGGTTATGCAAAAACAAATTTATTTTATGCTTTCCATCAAAAATCAATTCATTTAACATAATTAACAATATTACCAGATCCTTTGAGAAAACTGAGAAATATAACATTTTCCACTGAAATACATTCAAAGCAGTAAATATGATTTTAAGACAATATTATGTGGGATGAACTTAAATACTGCTAATAAAAAAAATAGTTCATAATCCTCTTTCACAAAAAAAATAATTTTAGAAAAACTATTTCTTTACATAAAAACTCTTAAAGAACCCAAGACAAACGATCCAAGAATGGAAAAAAATCACATCACACAATTTGCAGAGAAATTTAAATGAACTATTAAAAGCTACTACACTTTTAATTTTTAAATGAAAAAAAAAAAATTATTTTCACAATTTAATTGCTCACGTACAAATTTATTTCAGTCTATTGTAAGGCTTGTTAACTTGTCTTGAGTGTTTCGCCCACCAACCCTTTCTACTAGCATCGAAAACTGTCACCAACTGCAGTGATATACCAGTTAACGAAGAATAATATTTTCAGTGTATGCTTTCATGTAATAATCTAGTTTCCAAGTAGTCTTTTCCCCCCTTCTGGTTTTTTTCTCCCAAAATCTGATCTTGCCTACTATGGAAAAGAATATAGAGGAACATTCCCAAAGTTCAGGATAGTTATTTCATAGAAAGAACAATGCTAACGTCAATTAATTTAAAAATAGACAGACGACATTAAAATGTTATAGGCTACGACAAGCAAACACCAAGACCCAAAATCAGGTTGGCCCTTATTCAAACCTTGCCTCAAGAGCTATTAATATTTACACAATAGTGTATTATTCCTGTAAAAAAAACTTCAGGTAAAATTTTTCAAAATCATTGCCAATTTATTGGTCAAGGGGTTATGTAAGTTTTCTAACTTGAAAAATGTACGTTATCAGTTCTTAATTTCTAAATGTAATTCACATAATATTGTATAAATCAAACTTCTTTTTATAAAGCCTTTGAACTCATTTTCCACGTAACCCACATTTTACAAAAGAAAAGAAAAATTGAAAACCATATAAGAACACAATGGCACGAAACTCATCACCCTGATTTTAAAAAATTAAACACATTTCTGCTTAAAATATCTAAGATGAAATTCAGTACCTTATTTAGAATACTTGTTCCTTAAAATAAAAAAAAAATTTTTTTTTAAAGTGCAGGGGGGGGGGGGGTTACTAGTTACAATGACTTCGTAACTAGTATAATGAACAGAATTTTAAAAAATTCTTCTCTACATAATTTTAGTCATCAAGCATTGTATTTGAGAGAGAAAAAACTTACACATAGTGAATATCTTTACACATGATACTGACACATTTTATGATAATAAATAAAAGGTTCCTCGGTAGCTAAAAAGAAATAGTAGTATCTGCCCATAATTTTCAAACACTTATGTTTCAGAAAAATAAATTTCTTGTTAATTCAAAATTTTTAAATTCTTCTGTACATATTATGGAAATATATTTGCAGTTAATGATTCAAGGCTTTTGTTATGTGTTGATAGATTTTTGTAGCCTTTCCTACATTCATAACTTTTCAACCAAAAATAAATGTTTTTCCTTATGACAATTGTAATATGTGTTAGTACAGTTAAAAGTTTACTTTAAACTCAATCCTGTGGTAAGCAATCATCATATCAATTTGATCTTGCTCTCAAAATGCATCCCATTTTTCTTGGTAGAGCCATATTTTGACTTAGGTAGGCATGTTTTGGTGCCAATAGGAAACAAAAATAATTTTGATAGAAATCGGAGAATATTTTGTTCAACATCAATTTTGTTTAAGGCAAGAAAAGTTCAACAGGGCCTACCATGAAAGCAAAACAGCATTTTCGAGCAAGAACAAATTTCTAAACCCTCTGACTGATCCTGAAAGCTTCAATGCAAAAAGACCTTCCATGTAGCAATTTACTTTAGGAGGTATAAATTTGAGATTGGAAATGTTAACACATGGTAAAATTTGACCTCTTTATTGAGTTGACAACTAATTTATTTGCTTAATCTTTTATAGAACAAAAATTATTCTCAATGATCAAATTTAATTAAATAATGGCACAAGCATATCTGATGCAACAAAAATTAATAGCAAATTTCTATGTTTTCTTTTTCTTAAACTTAAAATTCATAATTTTAAGTGGATCACATTCTTCCATTCTTTAAAACTTATTTTTAAATTCAGGAGAATATCAGAGGGTGAGAGTGTTGAATTTTATTGACACCAAAACGTGACCTAAAAACCATGCCACATGACTCGAAAAAATAAACCAAGAAAAATGAGACACACACACAATGATTTTAAAGTAGCACTTTAATACATTTATTTTTCATTCTAGACAGCTTTCAAAAAATTTGTACAATACATTTCACAGTGTGAATACCCATTGTCAGATTTTGGGTACTACAAGCACATTTCATCAAAAAAGGGGAAAAAAAGATTTTTTTTCATCCAAATAAATATAATGAGATGAAAATTAAAGACAGCAGATTTCTTAGTCATCTAAAAAAATGAGCACATTAACAACATTTATGTACACTTTAAAAATAAAAACAAACTTGAAAAAGAAGAGAATTACTGTATCAAACAGTGAAATTTCTCTTCTTGAGTTCTTTCAAGAGTTGGAGGGTGAAGACGTCACAGTGGAACAGGACAGCACGTCCATAAATGTTACATTCCTATGGGAATTTAAAATAACATTATTTATAGTTTTGGGGCTAGGTACAGATAATTCTGAATCACTTTCACTTTTTGACTTTTCTTCTGCCTCGATTGCAGAAGCTCGTCTTGTTCGAATGACCAGATTAGGATTTGAAAAAGGTTTAATTATCAGGGGAGTTTGGGTTACTTTTAACACAGGTTTATTATGGCTATTCCACCTCACAGAAGGTCTAGAAATTTTTGATGCAATATCACCATTTGCAGGACCATTCAAAAGATTCTGAAGAGAATTTTCATGTTTAAATTCAATGTCATTGGATTCCTCACTATCAGCAACACTATCCAATTTTTCTTTTTTGATTATGATGCGTTTGCTCCTGCGTTTAGGAGTAGCATTCTTAGTGGCAGGGGAATTGTTCTTAGGGGACTTGTTTCTTTTAGATCTAGATGATGAAGACTTAGTAACCTGATTTGCAGCCTCTCGACTGCAGAAGAGGGGAGATTCTTCATCTCCATGTTGTCTAGATCTCCTTTCTTCTTCTTCTTTTAGGGCTTTAAGATGCCCCAATTCCCAGTCTTTTTTCTGGGCTTCAATTTCTTCCTAGAAAATCATTACAGATATTAGGACAAATGCTACAATTATATATATATTCATAAAAAATGAAAGAAGAAATAAGTCATTGATGAAAAATAAAAATTTAAATAAAAGCAATCATGCACAGTCTATTGAACAAAGTTGATAAATCCCCAAAAAAAGTTCATTATGTGGAAAACTCATTAAATAGAGATTCATTTTTCAATATACTTTACATACTAGGTTCCAGGAAATAGTTCCCAAAATAGAGGTCTGACTGTAGTATAAGTATTGAAAATTTAAAATACCCAAACTTTTTTATAATTACCAAGATTTTTCTTGCATATATAAAAACTGAAAAATCTTAGTTTAATATTTTAGAATATTATAATAATTTTCCATCTAGTTGCTCTTATTCATAATTTCTTACAAGATATTTTAACTTTTATGAGTGTTAACCTATTCTAGCTAAATAAGATTATTAAAAAATTCCAAATGAAAATTAATAGCATAATAACAAATTATCAAAATATTTTTTTTGAAACATCATTCACTATTTCCAATTGATTTTCCTTCGAAATATTTCCTTTAAAAATAAAATCATAAGCAAACATATCAAATTAAGATTGTCCAGTGACAAATGGTTTACGATTGGAACAATTGTAAAACAAATAGAGCCAAAATGGCAAAAATTTTACAATAAAAATGGTGGAAAAATAGGTTCTGCCTCTTAATCTTTTTAATAATAAGTACATAATATACTAGCACTTATGAAAGAACACACATTCAAAATGAAAAAAGGAGGTCAACTCCTTATTGGATGCAAGAAGTAATTTAAAAACTCCAAGGAATAAAAAATTACATCCAATAAGGCAATAGCACCCATTCTTTGAGCAGAGGTCTCAAGTTCAGATAGTGTACAAGAAAGAGAAAATTCAAAGGCATATGTTGTCTAAGAAACCAATGATTCTTAGAAAGGTTGAAAGGTTCAGTGATAACCAAGAAATGGAATACCTTCATCGCCATGCTCAGTAAAACTACGTTCGAACACAGCTAACAGCGTGAACAGGGACACAATCATCCTGGAACGCAAGATCTTCAAAAAAAGAAGAAAAGAAAAGTCTGACATTAAGGAGAAAATGTTGCATGGAAATACTGCAATAATACTCAACTACAATTTTTCTCCCAGGACTAGAAATACAAAAGTTAAATCCAAGATAATGTACACATACCATTAAAGACCTTCAATGAATCACAGGTGGAACTAGAAACATTAATGCTTTGTTTACCAAAACTAACACTCATTCTGGTGACAAACAATAACCTAATGGCCAGTTTTCCTTGCTATTTTGTTCAGTTCTAATGGTCCAGGAACTACTATCATTGCTTCTTAGCATTCTGTGATGAGACTAATGGTTTTAAAAGGTCATCCTGTTAGAAATGGCTGCAGCATGCAGCTCATGTTGAACTGCTTTGATGGAAATGAGACTCGGGAGATATGTATATTCTCATTTTATTATTATTAACTTCAATCAGAAGTTCTGTAAAAATCTAGTATTGGATCTTTGGACATTTATTCCCTTCAACATTAATTTACTCTGAATGATCAACTTTTCTCTCCATTTTTTATTGTTTAGCTTTACAGATGATACCCTTTCAAGGTTTATATAGGTTGTCAGAATCCTCAAAACAGATATCTTTAAATCGTCTAAAAAGTTATCCTTGACATTTGAAACACCAAAAAAGTATGCTCCAACAATGTCTCTAAATATAAACAGAATTTTTTCACTCAAGTGTCATAGCAACAAATGCTTAACTGGCAACTTCCCTTTCATCACAACTAGAATGCAAACTGCAGTGATATATATGACAGGGCTATTACTGAATGGTCGAAGTATAACACATTTCAAAATGGATATTTCTAATACTTACTCATATACCTGCTCATTAAATGCTATGTATATAAATCCTGCTTGATTTTTGAATTGCTAAACAAAATTTTAATATAGAAGAGCACCTGCACTTACTTCAGCTAACTTAAGTTGTTCAAGTGAAACTGGTTCTTGCATAGATTCTAAGAACTGCAGAGCATACCTCTCAACTGGAGTAAGCTGAAAGAAAAAAAAGGGGAAGGGGGAATCTTTAAAATGAACATTTTTTTAAACACTCAGTAAATATAGTGAATTCAATGAAACAATCTAAGTATACTATTAAAAAAAAATTCACATAATACATAAGTTGTAAATATGCACTAAGCATATTTTTATTTGTATTATAAATTCCTAACCAAATATGATGTTCACTAATATTCAAAATTTCGATCAATTGCATGTAATCTTGAATATAACAATAACAATTTTTCATAGCTGTATACATAACCATCCATACAAATTAAATTTTCTGAATGTTTACACTTTGGGGGAGCTTAACTCCCCTGCCAAACAAATAAGAATATCCATCTCCCTCACACACACAGAGGCTCAATGAGACCAAATCTGTTTTTCCTCAAAAATACAGAGGAATCTTGCTTAAGAAAAATATTTGTACAGTAACATACATGTGGAATTCATCGTGGCTCAAAGCTTTGTTGGTGTGGCACAGAAATTTTGAGAGTGAAGTGCCAGACAGATGTCATTCTCAACACTTGATAGTAATTCAAAATTATAAGCTTCCTACATAGCTTCAAAGTGCAATGCAGATAAAACCATCATCATGTGAAATCACTTATCCAGTCATTTTATTAAAGGGGGCACAACATTGAGAAAAATCGGTCAAAATTCAAATAATTTTTTTTTTTTACATTAAATTTTTTTTTAAATATAATTTGCTATAATCTTACAAAATTTGAAAGCTCTAAGTTAAAAAAAAATCTAGTTATGTTCGTTTTTATTCACATCCAAATGGCAAGTAAACATATTAAACTGACTTATCTCAGAAAGAAAGAAAAAATCACAAGTTTGTTTTCTTTAAAACACAAAGGCTTTTTTTCTTTGTGCCAAATGCTTTGATACATTTTCTACCTATTGCTATTACTACACGTCACAAAAGTTGGTATACATTTCTAAATCAAAGCAATATTTACTTTTATTTCAAAAGAAATAACATTTAAAAATTTATTCATAAATTTTAAAATGTTTCTTTAAAAAATTAAAGGGTTAGCTTTTTGTAGAAATATGAGCACAAAAGTTGTATTATGTAATACATATCAGAAGAGCAAGATAATTCTTCAGGAGTGATGGAAATTTATTGTCAAAAAACAATCTTTAAAATGCAGGATACAGTACTCAAATTCGCTTAATAAATCTTAAAAGGCCTTCATAACTTCTGTGGCACTAAGACACAACTATCACAGACTAAAATACAAGTATATTTAAAGATTATTCGCAAGAACTTGCTCATCCTATTCAACAGCTGAAGAAATCGCTAATCGACTCGTAACGGTCAAATCGATACCAATTAATCACTAGTCAAAACAATACTAACTCAGTTTTTGCAAGCAAATCCCTACTTAGAGGCCTCATGGATCTTTTGAGAAAGATCCACTTAAGTCATAAATAGTGATATAAGTAGATTACTTCAATAATTACTGGAAGAATCCATATGGTCGTGAATTAAACAAAAATAGTCGCCAAGTTGCTAAAATGCTCACCAAAAATTATGCCAACTTAGCTCTATCACCAAACTTCCACTAAATCCCCATTATAATGTAAGGAATGTCATTGCTTGCGAATAATTTTATAACAAAATAATACAACAGAGAGTAATATTAATGTATTACACATCCAGATATAAATTATTTACACTATTTTAAGCATTCAATACAAAATTTGTAACAATATACATAGATTACTAGAAGAAAAGTTGTAAAAGCCATTCAATCAAATATATATATATATATATATAAATCATACCTTATGATGCCCCTTTAAAACAAAACTATTTGCTTTTAAAGCATATGACTTGTTACAAAAGGTACTTATTAAGCAAGGATATACTATTAAAGCATTATTATGTTGTGAACGATTTTACTGCAAATAAAATGCATGTGAAACATAAAAACATCGTAATGGTAAAAAAAATATATTAAAAAACTCAATATCTTCAAACAATAGAAACTTTATTTTAACTTTTCAAATGTTTATAATTAAAACAAAATTATTCAATGACAATCAGTTCAAAAGAGAAGATAAAATGAAATACGTTGCAAAAATGCCATCACCTAACATGATTACTGCACACAGAAACTATGTAAAAACAAAACTGGAAATAAGTATTACCTGATACATAAGTTTGTCCAACTCTTCTTCTACAGCAGACTTTTCTTCATTATCTCTGCTATCATTATCTAGTGGTATGGATTCATCAAATTCGGCTAATTCAGCAACAGCTTCAGCACTTGCAGTCTGAGCAGCTTGTAAATCAGATTCTTCTTCTGCCATTCCCAAAGCCTGAGAAATTACATCATGAAAAAACTGAAAATGTTAAAACTTTACAAAGCATTTGCTACTAAATTAACTAATAACTGGTCTTTTTTAATTCAAAGGATTCACCTGACTTTTTTTTGAAATTTACTACAGTATTCTTACGAGCCAAAATAATATTACAATTTTAATATCTTTATATTCTAATAGCTAATTTTTTTTTACACAGCTTTTTTAGACAATAAACAGAATGTATTAATTCAATTATGTGTATTACTTAACTACACTTAAGGGCTTACATCACGTTATCTTTACCCTTTTAGAATGTACATAGATAAAAGACATCTAGATAGAAATTAAAAAAAATATATACATCACAATTACAAAAACATACTTGTTCTAATTCTTTTTGGGAAAATGGTGCTTGATTCTCAGCAAATTTTTCTGACTGAATTTCTTCTATTTTCTTTTCTTCAGCTATTTGCTCACCAATTCCAAAAAGCTCATGAATTGAATTCTGATAAACGAAAAATATAAAATCAGTATGCAATTATAATGAAAAATAAAAATTTGAAAAAAATATAATAAGTCACCTTTTTAAAGAAGGCAGTAGTGAAGTTACCACCTTCAATGGCCAAGTCACCCAAAATTCTCTTTTGGTTAGCCTTTTTCAATATATTCTCTTCAATAGTTCTTTCACTTATCAATCTAAAAAAATGATAGCATAGAAATTCTTATTTATGTTTTAAGTAAAGATCTTACTATGTAAATTACCTTATTTAACAGGATGTGCATATCGATTTACGTTAAATAAACCGCAAAATGCAGGGAGTATTCACAAAAAATATTACTGTTTCATGCATAAGTTATAAATTAAACAAAGGTAAAATTTAAAAAACGGAAATTTTTAAATATATTTTTTAAGTCAATAATAGATAATATATTCCATATTAATGCACACCAAAATGGAATTGGGAAAATTTAATATACACTATAACTTTTATAATGATAAAATTAATACCTGTAATTTTAGTCCCAACATTTATTCTTTATGATTACTTTTGCACCAAAATTAAAGAAAGTGAATGATTTTCAATTGACTCATATAGTATATGTATAATTTTCTCATTATCAGAATAGTAATTATCTCATAATGTTTTACTATCTAACATTTCATCAAAATTCAGGATTTCTCAAAATAAGAAAGCATAGTTTTCAATTAACTCCACAATCATTTTGAATTCAGTTTGCTTATCAGCCAAAACAATATTGTAACTGGAAAGATTGTTGGATCAAGAAAGATTATTCATTCAATGACTAAAGAGACTAATTTGGTTGCTAAATGTGATCACAATTGGCAACAGAAATAGATGTTACTGAAAAACTCCAGAAAGGATCTTTTTGTGGAAAAATGCAAAAAGCGGCTAGCTACGAGTCTCAAAATGATGCAGAGAAACAAGAGTCTAATTCACTGGCCTTGCATGATATGATGGCTTAAGATTTGTATTGCTTTATGCTAACTTCAAATTCATGCTACTGTGTATTTTATACTTAGTTTTATGGATTTCAGGTATTGTTTTCTATTTAAATCTACTATACACACCACAGTTTAAGAACTAACTATAATTTACTGTGAACCTGTAGACCTCTCCTACACTTGCAAGACAATCCACTGTATTAAGTTTGGTGTTTCATGCAAATGATACTGCAAAGGAATTCTTTTTTGCTATGATTTTACTTTGCTACAAAAGATTTCTTTTAATGCAGTTTCTTTATAATATATAATGTTAACTGGTGAAATCATGGCTAAAACTACACTTAATCACAAAACTTTCACATTTAACTACAGGATCACTGTGCTACTTCTCATACTTTATTCAATTAAACAAAAAGTGAAATGAGGAAAAAGTTCAGATATTAAAATAAGGGTTTTTTTTTTTAAAGAAGCAATAGCCTTTAAAAATGTCTTCTATTGGGCATACAATTTCCTTTAACCTTAGTTTATTTTATTGTAAACTCCCTTTTGAGTCTGAATAATCAACATTACAAAACACACATAAAAAGATTCATGATAGCATCTAAAATGCATCACCTGTATATATGTACATCCCGTGTTTGCCCAATCCTGTGACAACGATCTTGCGCTTGAGCATCCATAGTGGGATTCCAATCACTATCATAAAAGATGACAGTGTCTGCTCCAGTTAAGTTAACTCCAATCCCACCGGATCTGGTGGACAGGATGAAGCAAAAGATTCGTTTGTCTGCATTGAAGCGTTCCATGAGAGCCTGGAAAAATCAAATTCAGCCAAAAAGCATATGTACAAAAACATTTATACTTAAAACAAGATACATAAACAAAAAACCTTGAGTCTAATAGAATACCAATTTAATACTGAATGTATCAGAAATGAAAATGTGACATTTCCACATTTTTAAGAATAGCACAGACAGTAATAGTCAAAAAAGAAATAGAAAACCAAATTTTGACATATTAAAAAATGCTAATTAACACAGGAAAATATCATTATTTAAAGAAAATAAGAGATGAAACGAGTATTTTAACTAAGTCAAACATCCAAATAAATGCTGAATATTTACTTGAAAAAAAAATGCAATTTCACATTTCTCTTTGAGAAATTTTAACCACACAGACTTAAAAAAAATATAATTTGAAAAGTAGGTAATATCACTGTTAACATCCTACAAACAAATGAAAATATTACTTTGTACCTAATATAATATGGAAAACTGGGGAAGGGGGGGGGGAATCCCATCAGATTGGAAAAAAGCTGCGCACCATCACAACATTAAAAAAATAACGAACAGGAATATAATAGAAATTTATATCATGTACATGTTGCAGAATTTAATTTTACATACATCATGTCTGACCTATTGAAAAATTTACAACAGAAACTGATAAGACTTTTCAGAAATTGCTTAGTTAGTGGTATTAAAAATCAAAATATACAAGACTTTAAAATTAAAAAATATGTAATAATTTCATCACAGTACAAAACTCCATGGAAGATTGAAAGCAATCTATTATCATATACGGGAGTGAAAAACAAAAATAGTAGTACATATGTAGATCAATAGTAGTACACTATTGATCTTGGAATTTCAAAAGTTTCAACCTTAAACATTGTGGAGAGTAATAAACAGGCACATAAAGACCAAAATTAAATTAGTGTTGTTGCGAATGCCACCTGACTGACAGTGTCAGATCGAGGTCCATGAAATTTATCACGGCAAAACGCTAATTGTACACCTGTTGTTAATCATAGCTTTGAGCACCATACAGGTGACAGTACAATTTGGTACTGTCACCTGTCAGTATCATCCCAATTTTCAGGGAAAACATTCTGGAGGTGGTCAGGGGACTCCCACATCTCTTTCCATTCCTACTTCACAAGAGGACTTGCAGCTCAACAGCTAATAATAATATCCCCCTGCTGCACAGGCACTATACATTTATAAACGTCCATGCCTCTTATGGGATTTGAACCCAGACCACATAGCCCAGTCAGCATCACAAACCATTACACCAATGGGCAGCATCATTTCTATTAGTACAAATTACAGTTCCAAAACATGAGAAATTACCAAAAATACAAATATTGAATAGATTTTTAAGAATTATTTTTAGTACTTTCAGGCTAGTATACATCTCAAATACAGAATTATTAAATAAGGTACAGAATATAATATGAAATCAAATTTAGACATTGGAAGTTCATAGAACTTTTTTAAAGAACTAAGATCAGTAGAAAAAAACAGTATTCCTAAATTTGCACTAATCTGAACATTCCTGTTTAGTGTGAAGACTTATGATGGAATTTCCTGCAATGCATATCGAAATTCGCATGTGCCTTTAAAGCACAAAAACAACACAAGCATTTAAGCTACTCTTTCTGTCTATATCAAATTATTTGAAGACTTATTTGCTCACTTATTTTAATATAATGTACTACTCCACAAACTTGTTTATTAGAATGATTTTAAAACCATCAGCAACAGCAAGGAAACTTTCATATTTATCATTATGCTACCACATTTTCTCAATTTTTTTTATTACAAAAAATTTTACAATATGTCAGAACATTAATTAAATTCAACATAAATGTTATTAATATTAGATGTGATCAAGAGTAATAATACATATGCATATTTGTAGAAAAGCAAAGAAAAAAAAACCTTTCAGAATACTAACCTGTCTTTGTTCCACTTTAGTGTTACCATCTAATCGAAGATATGTGTGTCCATGATAATTCAGGAACTGTTCCAATATATCAAGCATCCGTGTCATTTGTGTAAAAATCAGAACTCGATGATGATTGCTTTTTAATTCCCAAAGGAGATGGGCTAACCTTTGTAATTTACCTATGAATGAAAATAATTAAGCTTTCATGAATCAGTGTTTACATCTCTAAACCACCACTATATTTAACCATAATAATAATGGACAAATGCAGTTCATTTAGTTGAGCAAGAGTCTAATTGAACATTTAAAACTGTTTTTGTATTAATATTTGTTGGGTTTATTTTTTATAGTCTAGATACTTTGCTACTTTTGTTTTGATTAACTGCTGTGAACTTTAAATTTCACATACAATTTTTGAAATTTTTTTTATTATTAATATAGTTATATATGTGTGTAAACTAGGCATTACATTGAAAATTCATAGAGAATACATAATTATATCATTTAATTTAGGTATAAGAATATCATGCAAATGTAATTCTTAATTAAAAAAAAATTGAAACAGAAAGCAGCTTTTATTGGCCTGATGTGCACCTAATCTTGGTATGTTATACACAACAACTCTTCAAATCGGTCATTTAAACAATTCTAAAAAAATTCTACAAATTACTAGCTTGTTTTTTTTTAAAAAAAAGTCAATAAAAAATAATATATATCTGCAGCTTTGTGCTGATATTGATGAAATTTTGCACATTTGACCTTCAAAACAAGATATATAACTTCTACATTGGATGTTTTCAACCCTAATTATAAATATTCATTCCATTATTATGGGGTTCCACTATTGAGAATATATTGTTATATCACATTTGTTTGACACATATGAAACAAAAATATACATTTTAACAGAAAAGATTGACAATTCTTTAAAATGTTTTAAGATGACTAACTTTAAACATTAATGTAAAATATAAAGAATAATTTTAATTAATACGATGATCGCAGCAACCAGCATAAAGTAATGTAAATATTAAGATCCTAACGAAACAATTGTGGGGGGGGGGGACGATTAAATATTCCAATATTAGATATTGTTCTTTTTTACTTGATTTAAAATTTTAATGTACAGTACAAAAAGCTCGGATAAATAATAAGTTCTGTCAATACTTGCAAGATGTACAATCTAAATGAATCATTTCATTTTTTAAGAAATTGAACTTACCACAATCGTACTCTATCAGCCTGAGTTCTGGAAACTGAGTCTTCATGCTACTAACAATAGGATGCAAGAAGGCACAAGAAGGGGCAAGATAATCATTCATACTCTCCACATTCATTCGCTCATCATTCAAGCGCCAGGGGGCTGGGTGAGATATGTGCAATTCCACAGGAGGAGCCGTCACAGCAGGAATAACAAACACAAACCTTTTTTCAAAAAAGCAATCAACACAATAAGAAGGGTATACAAGCTAAATAACAAAATATCGGGAATTCTGTAAATATTTTATATCAGAATAATTGCAACAAGAATAACATGAATGATGCAAAATGTGTTTTTGCAATTCTAAGAAAATATCAAAAATTCCAATAATCTTAATTAATAATGCAGACTAGATTCAAGTTTTTGGCTACTACATAAATCAAATCTTTTTTACTGATAAATATAACAGAACTTCTCACGTATCTATGCCCCTAACTTATTCTAATTTTCTTCAAAAATTGTATCAATAAATGAAAGCTCACATTAATAATTGAAGTGAGTCAAATGCATGCATTTTTAGGCTACTTTAACTAAAAAATCATTATAACGATATGCAAACAAAAAGTGAATTTTAAAAAATACCAAAACAAGTAATACAATTAAATTTATTTAAAACAATCAATGTAATTTCATCTACACTATTAAAATCCGAAGGTAAACAAACGTATCTATGTATGTACGTGCGTCTATCTTCTCGCCAACCGTACCACGCAGAAATTCGCGGAAGGTACCAAAAGATCGGGAACGATCCGAGGAAGCCATTTTGCCCATTTATATTTCGATATTGTAATTAGTTAAAAAGATATTAATTAAAAACCTTAAAACGCCTAATTGTTTTAACTCCTACCGGTTGTTTATTCGGCAAAGCTTCCGTTCCGTTTCGGCCGAGCAGTCATACGACATTTTCCACCATCTTAAAATTGCCATCCGATCTTTACTTTTCAAATCAGCCAAAACATAATTACAGAATCGTAAAGATAATTTATTTCGCCAAGACACTGTTAAATTTTTTTTGTAAATTAAGGATATTTTCTAATTTTTTCGAATTTTTTAAAAAAGTGTTAAAACTGATGCGTTTTTATGAAAATTATTTCTAAATTGTTGCGTATGAATTTATTTTCGTGTTATTACATCTATATTCTACACTAATTAACTTCAAGCCTTTCTCTTTTAGATCCATTTATTTAAAAAATAAAATGACCAAAACTTTTTTTTCTGCACGATTTTTTAAAAATTAGTCCAAATGTTTACTCAACAATGAATACATTCGTCATTCATTAAAATTATCGCACAAAACTTTTTTTCCGTGTGTAAAAAAATATTATCCGTAATCTGTACGAAGATTGAAAAAATTACGGATTAAAAAAATTTTTTTTTGATTTTCGTAAAATACCGTTTTTGCGAGAAATAATACAAGCATTATTTTCTTAACCTTTTTTCTTTAAAAACTATCGTTCTTTCCAATCAATATGTGAAAACTTGAAATTTTCAATAAAAATTGAGCCCTCAAAAATAATGAAAACTTCAAAAAGACATTCTAAAAGCTTCAAAGGCTTTGCGCATGCGTGAGAATTTTTTTTTTTTAACCCGATTAACGCTCAGTGGCCAAGGTCAAACTTGCTGTTCTTGGCATAAGTGAATGATGTTAATTTGAGTAATGGAGAAAAGGGACATTCCCTTTTTTTTCATGCTCTCTCATGGCTGAAGTTATTTGCTATCCATATTATTATCTAATTCATTACAGATAAACGTTTTAAAGTGTTCTAGCTTTTATTTATTTTTTTATGACTGATATTTTCCTCATTCTTAAAGAATGACTTTTTTAAGAAAAATGGAATAAAATACAGTAAAAAAAATATAATTCTGAAACATATTTTAGTCTCACACACAGTATTATTTTCTTTTTGAATGATTTTGTGCAGTGAATGTAAATAAATTTCAAGGTTTTTTCATTCTTATATATTTTTAATCTAACATTTAAAAACAAGGCCAATGAAGAAATGAACAGTCCTTTCAATAATTAAAGGTGAGAATTTTTGTATTTATTTTTTTAGAAAATAGATTTAAAATAATATATATTTTAAGAAACTAAAGCAATATTTTTTCTGTTATTCATTACTAGATTAATTATATAATGACAACACTGTATAATCTGTTTTTTTCTGGATAAAACAAGAGATTATAGTTTTCTGGACTATACTTTAGCTACCAGTATATAACGATTCATTGGCAAATGAAAATACCACACATACACACAAACCCTTTGTATTATTTTAAGCTCTAAGAAAATAATTATTGTTAAAATAATGAATATGCTTGGTTTTTCGTAATAAATTATATCAGAACGTTTTCTTTGTTGCTTTAAATATACATTTTTTTAAGTAAAAAAGAATTGTTTTCTGTAAATAATTAATCGAAATTTTTCAAACGTTACAAAACGGATTTCTTATCATAATGATAAGTAAACCATCTGAACTAAAAAAGTTTATACTTTGCTCTTTTAAAATCAGTGATTGAATAAATTAAATACCAAACATCATTTATTTCGTCACGATTCGGATTTTTTTTCTTTCAAAACACTTAGCCTATTTTATGATTTCTTCTAAAATGAATAAATATTGATGCATTTATATGAAAATTATTTTTAAAAAAGTCATTGATCATTCAGGATCAATGATTAAAAATAATAAAATGCCAAAAACTATCTTTTTAAAGAATTTTTTTTTAAAAAAACTTTTTTTACAAAACAATGATATTTTGCAAATTTTACAATTTTTTTCTTACATCAATCAATATTGTTGCGTTTAAATAAAAACGATTTTTATAACTTTCAGAATCAGTGACTTAAAAAATAAAAAGCTGAAAACTTATTTGAACGAATTTTAATAAAACACTCAAAATACTTATTAATAATTTCTTCAATGAAAAAAGATAATTGCATGAAACTTTTTTCCCGTGTGTCAAACATTTCAAGAAATCCTCACAATTTTACTTCAAGATTTAAAATAGTAGTGAAATTTTGTAATTTGAAAAATTTCTACTTTTCTGTCTTTTTTCAACATACAACTATTTTTTAAAAAGCTACATTTTCGTTTCCGGGGCCTAAAAAATTGCAACGAAAGAATTGAAAAGTGAGTGAGAGATTTTTAAAGTCGCACTGTTCACCTACTCAAGGGTTTTTGGCGACGGACTTCGAAATTTTCAACCATAGTCAAGTGATGAGGACAGCACCTGAGCTTTCCTAATTACCACACAAACGCAAGAACAAATTTCGAAAAAGGGAGTTATAATGACATAGCTAAGGAAATCACTCACATCGCATGTACACACACACACACAAGTGCTATCATATTGACGGAAACAAGAAATTCCCATGGGGATGAAGATATTCCCTCGGTAAAAGCCCGTGCAACGCCGGGCTAAGCGGAGAGAAAAGAAACAAAGTCAAAGTAATTTCGAAAAATAATATCGGAAGTGCTGATTTTTTGAAGAGAAGGGAAAATGTTAACTGAGAAAGCCATGATACACAATCACGGGCCATGCACTCACATCGTACACGTCACACAAAAGTGCTGGCGTCAGAAAGAAAGGAGGAAATTAACATGGGGATTAAGTTATACCCTCGGTAAAAGCCCGTGCAACGCCGGGCCATGAACGCTAGTCCACACTATTAAAATTCGAAGGTAAACAAACGTATCTATCTATCTATGTATGTATGTGCGTCATTTATATTCCGATATTGTAATTAGTTGAAAAGATATTAATTAAAAACCTTAAAACGCCTAATTGTTTTAACTCCTACCGGTTGTTTATTTGGCAAAGCTTCCGTTCCGTTTTGGCCGAGCAGTCATCCGACGTTTTCCACCATCTTAAAATTGCGATCCGATTTATACTTTTGAAATCGGACAAAAAATAATTACAGAATCAGAAAGATCATTATTTCGCAACGATACGGTATAATTTTTTTTTTGTAAAATAACGATATTTTCGATTTTTTTAAAATAGTGTTAAAACTGATGCGTTTTTATGAAAATTATTTCTAAATTGTTGTGTATGAATTTATTTTCGTGTTATTAAATCTATATTCTACGCTAATTAACTTCAAGCCTTTCTCTTTTAGATCCATCTATTTAAAAAATAAAATGACCAAAACTTTTTTTCTGCGATTTTTTAAAAATTAGTTCAAATTTTTACTCAACATTGAATAACTTCGTTATTTATTAAAATTATCGTAATTTCGAAAAATAATATTGGATGCGCTGACTTTGTGAAGAGAAGGGAAAATGTTAAAAGAGAAAGCCATGATACACACTCACGGGCCATGCACTCACATCGTACGCGTCACACCCACATAAAAGTGATGGTGTCAGAAAGAAAGAAGGAAATTAATATGGGGATAAGAGTTATACCCTTGGTAAAAGCCTGTGCAACGCCGGGCTATGAAAGCTAGTTACACTAATAAAAAGTATTCTTTAAAAATTAAGTAACATTCTTCTCAAGTTCACCGGATACCGATTAAAATAGAGCATTTGGTCATTATTGATATTATTAACGACTTAACAAAAATGAAGTTATTGACTCAGATCAAATATTGTATAAAAATATTAATTTATGTAAAATCTATAAGTAAAAGCAGATTTTTTGAAAGGTTAGAATTCCAACAAAAATAAAATTTGATGGTTTGTAAGCAAAATAAAAATGAATTAGTTATTTTACACAGAAAGAGTATTTTTTTAAAAAAGACATTTCATTTACTTCAGTACCTATTGATGATATCAGTAAGTTCTGTTACACGATCCTCAGGTGTCTTGATAATGTCAGACAACATTGATGTATGGTCCCAGTAAAGAGCTGGATTATTCCTGGCAGGGATGGCATTCAAACAATTCACATACCCTCTATCCTTCCAGGGAGATCCCACCTTAGAGTGTTTCAGACTATTTATAATGGTCACAGCCTCTACAAGATCAGTACCATATATAGGGCACGCACTGCAACGACGGTTATTAATCTTAGCCAAAGTCCTCAGAGATTCCTTTCTCTGTTGTCCTTTAGCTTGGACTAGATTTTCCTGAAAAAATACATTTATATTGATCAGAAAAGCATGCAATTCATATCCGAAGCAAAAAATTTACGATGACAACAACCTTTTATACTACTGCAACTAATCCTAAAGAGGAAATTCAAGAACCATTTAATTTTTAAGAACTTTTTACAGTGAAGGAACTATCCCTCATGTAAATTAGTCTCACTATTTAAAGTTGTAAAAGGAGTTCATGGAGGAAGTTGGCAGTAAAAAAGTATTGATAGTGTTAGTCTGAATTATATCTGTAAAAGCTACTAAGTGAAATATCATTGTAACTTGAAGCAGCTTAGTCTTATTATCAAGATCTCTACAAGCTTTGGTATCTGGTGGTTCCGTCACGTGTTCAGATAAGTTATCTTTATAACAGTATTTGTATGTGTACATAAAAGTAATTAATTTACAAACTAAAATTACCTAAGACTTACAAGACACATTTTTATATTTAGATTATTCATAAAAGCTTAGCATCAATTGAGAAAAAGCATATTGCATTGTTGGATCAGAAGAAATAAAAATATGTTTGCTTCTGAATGAATGAAGCTGACATATATTTATTTTAAGAATGATAAAATCAACTTTTCAAAATGCTTGAACAATTAAAACTTTTTTAAGTGAAAAGGAGATTTCATATAAGACACAGATATATTCTCCCTTCTTCTATTGTTATACAAATTTGAAAGCAATTTTTGCAACTCAATAAAGATCATATGAAATCGCTCAAAGATCCTAAGATCATAACGTTTTTTGATACTATCAATTTTTTGATACCACAAACATATGAATAAAGGCTTTTTTTGAATAGATATATGCTTTCTAATTTAACAAAAGTTTTTATAGAAAATAGGTATAAAAAAATTAACTTACCAAATAAAACAAAGAACCCTTTTTAGATCCAGAAACATTGGACGTAGGCTCAAGTTTGGGAATAGGTTTTGTCAATGAATGAACAACAGGCGATTTTGCTGGTTGAATATGGTTTTGATTTACTGAACCTGAATATAAAATACATACATATATATATCTTTTAAAACAAACCTGAAAAAGATATTATTTCTATGTAAATAATGTATTCCATAACAAATGAGATGTATCTTACTTTCTACAGTTTGAGTGATGGGAGAATGGCCATTAAAAGGGGCCACACGTGCTAATGGTCGATTGTGAGCATTCTGGTTGTTCAGAGTTGTCAAAGTAATGTTATTCGACTGAGGACGTGTTATGTTTGTTAAAATAGGTGGCGAGACCAAGGTATTGCCAACTTTTTGTGTAGGTGTTGAAACTGAAATATTATACCAAAATTAGATTTCATTATGTATTTAAAAATATTTTATTAACTAATAAAAGTGACAACAAAAAGCATATTTTACATTAATAATATTTACACATTAGTCACAATTATTGATAAACTAATGAACTCTAAATTTAAATTTGATGTACCAATAGGTGATTAAAGTGAGTATTTATTATAAAAAATTGCAAAATTCAAAACACATTTTCAGAAAATTTACATCTGAAAATGTAAATAACCAAAAAAAATTAAAAAGTTTATTTACATAAATATTTAAATTATATAAATTTCAATTACATTTAAATACTTTCAAAGAAAAACCAAAAAGATAAGTCACAGACCATTAGAAATAAAGCAAGAAATTGACATAAGCAACCAATTTTAATCTATAAGAAAGATTTATTTGTAAATGATTTGACACAAAATAATTGTTAAATAATAAAATTTACTACAAGCATATAAACTGAACAATAATATATATTCATTAATTCAAATGAAGCAAAATAAAACAAGATGTGTCCAGAAACTAATTATCATTTCATTCTACTGTAACTGTAGTGGTACTATTGCAGTTCAACACTTGCACACCTGTCTTGGGCTGATTGTTAGTCCCGTGATGCCATTACAGATGGATTAAGTTGTTTTTACATATATTAGTGAGCATTCAAAATGTTCACTGCCAATTCAACAGAAGTGCATTCTGTAATCCATTTTTTCGAATGGAAGGAATGCTGAGCCAGTTGAAATTCGTCAACTTGTAGACATTATTAGTGAAAATGTAATAAGAGATGGAATGGTGAGAAAGTATGTTTGACAATTCAATGATGGTTTGGTAAAAAAAGTAAATGAGAAAATTTGTGAAAAAAGTTGGTTGGTTGATCATTTTGTGATGAGTTTCCATAAATTTCAAAAACTGTTTTGCATGAAATTACTTAAATTTTAACAAATTGTTTTTCCGCTGGGTTCCAAAAATGTTTACAGATGTCCTTAAAATGAAGCGATTTGGAAGTGCCTTGACATTTCTTACCAGATACAATGAAGAGGGCAATGAATTCCTAAACAAAATTTAGATCATTGATGAAACCTTAGTTTGTTGTGTCACTCCAGAATCAAAACAGACATTAAGTGTGGAGGTATTCATTCTCCACCAGAAGAAAAATAATCAAAACTATGTTATCATAAATCATGTTCACTGTATTCTGGGACAGGCCGGGCATTCTGCTTCTTCCTTCCCAAAGGTGAAATCATCATTGCGGAATGATACTGTGAAACACTATAAAAACTTTGCAGTGCAATTTTAAACATGAGGCACGTAAGTTTTAAGTATGGTATTGTGTTGCCTCATGACAACACATGTTTCCATACTGCTGCTGTCACTCAAAACGTTATTCAGCAATTTGATCACTCGTTGTACAGCCCCAATCTTGCACCTTTAAACTACTACTTGTTCTTGAACTTGAAGTGTGATTCTGGAGGGAGGTGCATTGATGATGCACAAACCACTGTTCGGAAGAGGCTCTCTTCCCTGGTGGCATGTGTATAAAAGTTGGATTCCCAATATGACAAATGTCTGGACAATGGTGGAAACAATGTACATAAATAGTTTCTGACATCTCTCACATGTAAAATAATTTTTTTTTTAAAAAGTTTTTTCCAAACTGTACTTAGTTTCTAAACATGTTTCATATCAATAAATTTTTTCAAAAACTTTAAATGATGCAGGAATATTTAATTTTGAAAATACACTACTTAATAAAATCACAAGGAACAATTAAATGAAGCTATTAATGGGTAAAACTGGGTAAATTTCTCATTAACTTCCGTCCACAAAGATATTTCACTTCAAAAATTCTGTGCAATTAATTGTTGCACTAAACCCTTTAAAGACTAGATTTTAACACAACTCAAGAAGTTCCACAAAGTTATAGTACCAGCACCTTTTTGATGCTAATTTGCACATGCAGTACCAAATTCTCTAAGAATAAAGAATGCACCATATCAGAAAGGTTTGTACGATATGGGCTGACATATGCAAATCTTGTGCCATTGTCGATGTCATAAAACATCTAGAAAATAGTTAAAATCAATCTAATTTGCTTTTTGAATGCAAATACACAACAAGGAACATTGTGAAATTCATAGGCAAACCTATGAAGTGTAGGGTAATAGTTATGAGTAAAGGAATGAATAGAGAATGTATATAATAGTGACTGGGTAAAATGAAAACGAAGCAAGAAATTGCCAGCCGTCTGCATCTGTGAACGCAAAAAATTCATGGGGCTTCGTGTACCATTCAGCATAAATTTGTAGTACAGAAGCCAAAGCGCAATGAAATGAAGGATATACTGTAATTTTTTGTTAACTTTACAGGTGACCAATTTTCTGCAACACAAGTATACAGAATCTGTCATAGTAATATGATAAATGACTAAATACACTAAATATCAAGATTAAAAATAGGGTAATATTTGCAAATTATACTGTTATCTAAAACTCTCAATCCCTCTTCAAACAATGTGAAGGAACTTGCTTCTAAAGAATAACACCCTTTTTTTTAAAGTCTTAATTGTAATGCATGCAGTTATACAAAGTACTTAATAGCTTGATTTTATCACAACTGACATGTTTGATTTTTATTGACACAAGATGCATTTTCCAAATTGCACCACAAGTATCAAGAGGAAATATGCAGAAAATTAAAAAGAATGAAATGAGGCAAGTTTAAGTAAGTAAGTTTTCTGCATATAACAAGAATTCATAATTGTACATTTGTTCTACACACCTAAGCAACTGGAGAAAAAAAAATGCTTACTCATAATTAAAAAATTATGCGATTACAAAATAATACTTCAGACAAACTTATTACTGATTAGAAAAAGTTTAATGTCAGCAATATTTTATGATTTGGGGATTCAAAGAAATAAAACTTTTAAATGTGAAATAAAAGCAAGACATTCAATACCATCTAAATGAACCAATTATTAATATCAATGACTTTAACTAACAGCATGCAAAAACTATATCCTAAGTTCAATGGGAAAAAAGCAATCCACTTTCAAGAAGTAAAAATTATACATTTAATTACCACTAAGCAGTTTGTTTTTTAGTACCACAACTTATTTTGTATATACTTAATAAAATGAGCATACCAGTAGTCGTGGCAATATTCGCATTTAACACAACAGGTTGCATGCTAGCAGCGGTGCTAGCTACTGTCATTTGGGCGGTCGTAACGGCTGGTTGCTCCGCCATGGAGGTTATGACAAAGTGCGCCCCACCGGCGGTCTGCACCACACGACCAATCCCACCGATTAGTGACTGAACCCGGTTGCCTCCCTGCAACTGCAATGCAAGGCTGCCCAAAGGGGCAAGGGAAGCGACAGCTAGTGAGAGAGAGAGAGAGAGAAACGTCCAATTCAGACATATTATAGAGTAGTCAGAACAGCAATGTAAATGAATGCAAGGAGGGGGGTGGGAGCAATTAATTTTAATAAGCAGTGAAAAATGATTTTATAGAGCTGTAAATACACCTTTACATCAATCAATTGGTAGATGTGGAAAATCTAGTGTAAGTGCAGTTGTTAAATCATAAATATATTGATTATAAAAAAGAAAACTTTAAGCATTTATATGCTCATAAAGGCTCAAGACTTGTTTGATATATATATATATATATATATATATATATATGCTTACATTTTTTTAAAATTCACTAATAAAACTTTACTTTATGTAAGGTGGCAATTCATACTTTATTTTCATTTTTAGGTGGGAATGCACAGAGATTAACTTTAATTCCATTATGGGTACAATAATGTATTGCAAGCCTATAAAATGTACCATAAAGTACGGTGTATAACGCGCACTTTTAACAAAAAATTCGGGCTTTAAAAATAAAAGATGATCATAGAAAAATATTAGACTTCTAATTAAATCAAAATACTGTTTATTTAAAAGAAATGACATTCCTTATTAACTTTAAATGTTGTAGTTCTAGAAGTATACTATTTTTTTCCAAAAGCTTCGAATAAATGACTTCAAAACAAAAGATGACTCCGCAAATACGTTTCAAGTTCCTTCGTAAAAAAGGGGAAGTGCGTTATATGGCAAATATACATAAAAAAACTATAAATTGCAGCTTGAAAGTATAGCCATGCGTTATATGCTGTATTTCATGGAATATGTTAGTAACAAATTTAAAAAATTAAATTTTTCGTAATATTTCAAGGGGTAAAGAATTGCTATATATATATAAAACTTTAGCATAAAAACAATATTCAATATGAGACTTATTTAATTTACAGTTTTATTCAGTGAACTTTTCCACTCATTTTCAAAGTTTTATAAAAAGAATATTTTGCAACAATGGCAAAACAATTTTAAGAAATGATTGACAATTAGGTATACTATCAAACAATGCATGATACTTGCATAAGTAACTCCAAGTCATTTTTGACAAATTTCAATAAAATTCAGCAATTGTCCTTAGCATAAGTTTACCATATCTTGTAAAATCTTTCTTTAGTTATAAATTGCTGACATGGGGTTAATTTACAAGAGTTCAGCTTTTTTATTATAACATCAAGAGGAACACAAAAATATGCCTAAAAAATTAATAAAATACTGATATAATGAAAGAATTTTTTAAAGTTATTATGCCCAAAGGCAATGTTTTAAAAGAACTTTCTACTGAGCCATAAGTCTAAAAGGTGGTTGGTGTTTCAGTTATCAATTGAGACATCATGGATGGGGGGAGGGAGAATTGTCGCACTTACCTAAAATTATAACTAAAGCTACTTGTACAACACCCTATACAAATTAATTTACTCAGAAATATATTTTTCAGAATCGTTTTATATAGAAAACTGAAATGTCATTACAGTTAAAAAACCCTTGAATATAAAGATGGTGTGCAAGTTTAATGCTTTATTAAATTTAATAACTGGTTCGAGATAACTCAATGATTTAATGATATGTAGAAATGGAAAAATATTATTTGAATCAACTATTTCCCTGTGACTATCCTATGTTATATAAGTGTAGTGGAACTTAACAATACAATTTGTTTTACCATGTCTTTTAAATTTGTCGAAACATTTACCCATTATCCTCTTTTTCGTAAAAACTCAAAAACCTATTTCTAAAAAAATTAATGTCTGCATTATTTCTTTAAAATAATTCACAATAAAAATATGTTTACCTTCAACAAAGTAAATAAAGTTTTCAAATAAGGTTTCCCTCAAATGAATTTCAAACTATTTATTTTATAAATTAGATTTTGATACAGGCTCCCAAATTTAGCAATTAAGTTGGTAAATCCTAACCTGTACCAGGTTGAACCAGTTGAAGGGTATACTGCTCGGGCTGACTAGTAGTTGTCTGAACACCTGCAGTGGCGGCCGGAGTTACAGTCCTATTGATCTGTTGTCCTGGAATCACCATGTATCTCTGAGGTTGGACTACAGTAGGAGAAGCAAGGCGGTTGGGAGTGTTGGAAGGCATACGAATTCCAGTAGTAGAAGGCCTGGGAATAGCAGTAGCTGGTGTGGGATTGTTGGTTGCCTTTAGGAAGATAAGACATGCATTTAAAAAAACTCTAAAATAAAAATCTTGATGGAAAATAATTACAAAAGAAAAACATTAAATGTTACATCTCCATAATAATATATAACTACAGGAAAGAGCAAAATTTACTTATGTGAATTGATTATTAAGTAAGAATTTTACTATGCAATGAAATTTTAAAATTAACACTAAAAAAAGTAAATAAGCCCTTTTCAAGTTTTCTTGAATGTTTTCAAAAGTAATTTCTATAACCAGAAATATATACAATTTTAAAGTACTATCATTACAACACATACATGAACACAAACCTGAGAATTACAGAAGTTAACTTTCATTTTGACTGTTGGACAAGGAGGAGGTGGCTCAGGTAAGTTGTCTATTTCAACAATTAATTTGGGAGGTACTTGAAATTTCTTCACTCGATGAGCAGCAAAAGCAGTCAAGGACAACTCAAGATCAGCAAGCAGAAGATTCAGAGATGACAAATTGATATGCTAAGAGAGGGAAAACATTTAAGATTATTGAAAAGGAATGTCTTTCCCTTTTTGATTGAAGGGCAATACATTATGTTCTGCAACCTTACATGAACATTACAAGAACTAGCAACTGCAATTCTGCAACTTTTAAAACATCCTACTACATTTGTTTCAACTCTACACAAACAATTTTTAGCAAATCAAATCATGAAATATTTCATTCAAATTCAACACTCATGTTAAATGTATTAAAAACTGTAAATAATTTGATACATATAAAGTAATTAAAAAATAAAAATTTAGATCAATTGCAATACATAGAATTTAAAATTTTTAATCATCTTAAAATTAAAAGTACATTATCTATATATATAAAGGAGAAAAGCGACTCACTCACTGACTGACTGACTAATCATATCTCCAGAGCCATTCAACCAACAGACTTGAAATTTGGTGGACATGTTCCTTTTATGCAGTAGAGATCCGCTAAGAATGGATCTTGCGAAATTCGAACAGCAAGGGGCATTACAGGGTATGATTAAGGGGCGTATAAACCATTGTTTCCATTTTTAAACTATTCGACGTACAACTTTGAAATTAGGTAAGCAGATTCTCTCACATAGAGTAGAGATCCACTACAAAATGAGTTTGCTGAAAATCAACCCCCAAGTGGCGTTGCGGGAGCTTAAGGGGCGAGTAGATAATTATTTCCATTTTTAAACTATTTAACGCACAGTCTTTAAATTTGATAGATTTCTTTCAGAGTAGAGATCAGCTTACAAGATGGAACTTGTGAGCTGATCTCTACTCTATTATGTGAAGTCTATTGATTAAGGAGCGTAATAGATAAATATTTCCATTTTTAAACTACTGGACATACAGAATTGAAATATGATAATCAGGATCCTTTCATTGGGATTAAAGATCCTCTATATAATGAGTTTTGTGAAAATTGACCAATAGGTGGCGTTGCGGGGGTTCAACGGGTGTTATAGATAATTTTTTCCCCCATTTTTAATTTATTAGACTCACAGTCTTCAAATTTGGTAAGCAGATTCCTTTTATAGAGTACAGTTCCCAAAATAGGTTTTGTGAAAACAGACCCCCAAGTAGCGTTATAGATAATCATTCCCATTTTTAAACTATTAGACATACAGTCTTCAAATTCGGTAAACAGATTCTTTTCATAGAGTAGAGAACCGCTACAAAATGGGTTTCACGAAAATTAACCCCTATGTTTTATTTCGGGGGATTAAGGGGCGTAATAGATAAATATTTCCGTTTTTAAACTATTAGATCTACCTGCTTGAAAATTGGTAGACATGCTCTTTTCATGGAATAGAGTTCATCTAAAAAAGAGTAAAACGAAAATCAACCCCCAAGAAAGTTGCGAGGGGTCCAGAGAAAAAATTCCTGTTTTTGAATAGTTAGACCCACATACTTGAAACGTGTTAAGCATGTTTCTTTTGTAGAATAGGGATCCACTAAGAATGTATTTGACGGAAATCAACTCCTGGGGGAGCAGGGGGTTACTGGGGCGTATTGACAAAAAAAAAAAAATCCTTTTTCCAAACTACAAGGACTGTAATAATGGAATTTGGTTTGCATTTTTCTTTTATTGAATTGAAATCCGCTAAGAATGGTTATTTGAGAGGACGACTCTCAATGGGATTACGGGGGGGGGGGATTGATAATTTTTGTTCTATTGGATTTAGATTTGAAATTTGGCTTCCGTGTTTATTTTACGGAGTAAAGAACTACCGAAAATTGGTTTAGTGGAACTCCACTAGGTTAAAGGATTCTATACTTTAATTTTAGAGATTATTAGAAAATACAAATTAGAAGTTCTTTCCTTTTTTTTTTATCAAGAGGCGAGAATTACAGGTACAAGTATCTTTTTCAATACAATCGAATTCTTAATGCTAGGACTTAGATATATATAAACAGTATATATTTATAAAACATCATGAAATACCCAGCGAAGCGGGCAGGTAACAGCTAGTACATCTATATAAGGATACTAGCTGTTACCCGCCCGCTTCGCTGGGTATTTCATGATGTTTTATAAATTTTTACTGCTTATATATATGTATAAATTATTGATATCTAAGTCCTAGCATTAAGAATTCGATTGAATTGAAAAATATACTTATACCTGTAACTGTCACCTGTTGATAAAAAAAAAAAGGGCAGAACTCATCTAATTTGTATTTTCTAAAAATCTCTAAAATTGAAGCATAGAATGATGTTTGCTCTTTCGTAACCCAAAAACGAAGTGAATTCCCGCAAAACCAATTTTCGGTGGATCTCTACTCCGTAAATTGAACATGCAAGCCAAATTTCAAGTCTAAATCTAACAGAAAAAAGCAAAAGTTTTACTATCAATATCTCCGTAATCCCGTTGAGAGCCGTTTCTAAAATTACCGCTCTTAGCGGATTTCAATTCAACAAAAGAAAAATGCAAACCAAATTTCATTATTATAGTCCTTATAGCTCGAAAAAAGGAACTTTTTTTTGTCAATACGTCTCAGTAACCCCCTGCACCCCTCCGCAGAACTTGATTTACTTAAAATACATTCTTAGTGGATCCCTATTCAACTAAAGAAAACGCTTAACAAATTTCAAGTATATGGGTCAAACAATTAAAAACAGGAATTTTTTTCTGTAACTCCTCTTGACGCCTCGCAACCACCCTTAGGGGTCAATTTTCATTTTACTCTTTGTTAGAGGAACTCTATTTCATGAAAGGAACATACCTACCAATTTTCAAGCAGGATGATCAAGTAGTTTAAAAATGGAAATATTTATCGATTACGCCTCATAATCTCCCGAAATTAAACTTGGTAGTTGATATTCGCGAAACCCATTTTATAGCGGTTCTCTACTTTACGAAAGGAATCTGCTTATCAAATTTCAAGACTGTACGTCTAACAGCTTAAAAATGGGGATAATTGTCTATAACGCCACTTGAGCCCCCGCAACGCCACTTCTGGGTCTGTTTTCACAAAACCCATTTGTAGGGAATTGCACTCTATGAAAGGAATCTGCTTAGCAAAATTTGAAGACTGTGTGTCCAATTAATTAAAAATGCAAAAAAAATATCAATAACGCCCCTTGAACCCCCGCAACACCACCTAGGTGTCGATTTTCACAAAACACATTTTGCAGTGTATTTCTATCCTATGAGAGGAATCTGCTCACCAAATTTCAAGACTGTGAGTCGAATAGTTTAAAAAAATATCTGCCCTTAACCCCCCCCCCCCCCGCAGCACCCCTTGGGGGTCAATTTTCTCCAAACCCATTTTGTAGCGGATATTTACTCCATGAAAGAAACATTCCTACCAATTTTCAAGCAGGTAGGTCAAATAGTTTAAAAACGAAAATATTTATCTCTTACGCCACTTATTCCCCTGCAACGCCACTTAGAGGTCTGTTTTCACAAAACCTTCTTACAGCTGATCTCTACTCTATGAAAGAAATCTCTTTATCAAATATAAAGACTGTGCGTCTAATAGTTTAAAAATGGAAATAATTATCTATAACGCCCCTTAAGTCCCCTCAACGCCACTTGGGGGCAATTTTCATGAAACCGATTTTTAGCGTATCTCTACCCTATGAGAGGAATCTGCTTACTAAGTTTCAAGACTCTACGTCTAATAACTTAAAAATAGGAATTTATAACGCCCCTTAAACCCCCCGCCCCAGCAACACCCCTGGGGGGTCAATTTTCCCAAAACCGATTTTGTAGCGGATATTTACTCCAGGAAAGAAACTTACCTACCAATTTTCAAGCAGGTAGGTGAAGTAGTCTAAAAACGGATATATTTATCTATTACGCCCCTTAATCCCCCGCAACGCCACTTAGAAGTCTGTTTTCACAAAACCCATTTTGTAACTGATCATTATTCTACGAAAGGAATCTATATATCAAATTTAAAGACAGTGCGTCAAATAGTTTAAAAATGGAAATAATTATCTATAACGCCCCCTAAGCCCCTGCAACGCCACTTGGGGGTCGATTTTCAGCAAACTCATTTTGTAGCGGATCTCTACTCTCTGAAAGGAATCCGCTTACCCAATTTCAAGATTGTACATCAAGTAGTTTAAACATGGAAACAATTATTATTAAAGCCCTTAACCCCCCGTAACGCCCCTTGCGTTTCGAATTTCGGAAAATCCTTTCTTAGCTGATGTCTACTCTATCAAAGGAACATGTCTACCAAATTTCAAGTCTGTAGGTTGAATAGTTCCAGAGATTTCGTGATTAGTCAGTCAGTGAGTGAGTGAGTCGCTTTTCTCCTTTATATATATAGATTTAATGTAAAAATTCAAATAGTGAAGTGACAAATTTTAAACCTGAAGATTTTTAAGGGAGAAGTATAAAGCTTACCTTAAAAGGATTATAATCAAGTGCTCCAAATGCAAGTGATGCAGTACTATATTTGATCCCTTCCATCAGAAATGGTGATACTGTGGGCCTTTCTTCAAACATATTTGGATGGTTACACACTTTTCTCAACTGCATTAAAATATTTATCACACTCATGAAATTGCCAGTTGCTAAAGTTTCCTTAGTCCTGCAGAAAAATTAGAATAACTTAAAATCCTCAAAGTAAAAAAAAATAATAAGAAGAAAAAGAATAGAGAGTTTACAGGCAGTTTAAGGAATATCCAAAATATTAAATTGTACTCCCATACAAAAAAAAACTTACTTAGTTTGGGACATGAAATCATCATAAAGATATCTCTGTCGGTTAGAGAGTCTACACATAACAACATGCTCATACTTCTTTGGTAATTGTTTTTCTACTTCAGATTTTAGTCGCCTTAATAAAAAGGGCCTTAAAACCTAAAAGGTATGGAGAAAAAATGTTATAAGCATTATCTATAATTTTATTTTGAACAATGCTATTTAAAACTTTTGTTGCATATTTAACATACAAGATTTTTTTAAAAAATAATTTTATAACTCTTTTGAGTAGTCAAAGCATGAGAAATACATATTAAAATCAAATAAGAACAAAGATTATCAAAAATTAAATATAATGGTACAACTGAACATGAAATGTAAAAATAAAGTAATTAAATGTTTTGTATTACCTTGTGCAGTCTCTTGATTAGGCTTTCATTGTACTCATGACTACCTTCTATCATTCCTGTGAAAGGGTTAACAAACCATTCCTTAAATTCTCTATGGGATTGGAAGACATTTGGCATGAGAAAGTGCATTAGAGACCACAACTCCATCAGGTTGTTTTGGAGGGGAGTTCCAGTCAGCAGAAGACGGTGAGAACTCTGGAAATTGAGAAGCATCTGCCAACGCTGAGATTTAAAATTTTTAATATGCTGAGCCTGGAATATAATTTGATAATTAATATCACAATCCACAATTCAATAGACAAATAAAAGGGCATGCTTTTATCGGACTTTAATATACAGAAATTGAGCATAAAGCAGAGATTATAAAATGCATATTACCTCATCTAAAATTAAGTACTTCCATTTTTTTCTTCTAAATGATTGATGATCTTGGACGACTAATTTATAGGAAGTGATGCATACATGAAATGCATTAAATTTTGTCCAACCCTGAAAAAAATTTAATTGAAATGACACATGTTATCCTTATTTTCAGCAACATTTATATACCAGCAAAGCATACAGAATAAAATATTTATTTTTACCAATATAACATATTTTAGAGAAAAAATAAGAATTCAGAGGGTCATTCCATGTCACACACTTTAAACTAATTTTTTACCTCTTGTCAACCAATTTTCAACACTTCTTCGGTGGTCAAATGCAAGTTGAAATAACAAAGAAATACAATTTAAATATGACTTGATTCTTCATAAATTTAAATAATTCAGTTCAGAAACAAATTATTTAAAACAAACATATCTCTACCTTTTGTATGTCATGGTATTTGGCATTCAGTTTTAAAAACTCACTAATTTGTGTGTGTGTATGAGCAGAACACCCAGCAAAATTTAAACATGGGATCTCAACAGGATTACAGTAAGTAAATAAAAAAAAAAAAATCCAAAATGAAACTATTTAAAGATTATATTATAAATCTATCTACAGAATACTTCATAAGAATACACATATATTTAATACATTGAAATGAATTTTGAAAATGATAAATCTCAAACTGAATATCAAAAAAAAAAAGGGGGGGGGGGGTAGATAAATGCTAAAAAGCTTCAAAATCATTAACTTACCACTCTTTTCTGTTTCCTTTCTTTTGGTGTCCCATAATAAGTCAAAATTTTAAATGCAGGACACCATTTCTTGAACTCCATTTCCCAATTTAACATGACACTTGTAGGAACAACAATCAGATGAGGTCCCCAGACACCTAAAAATTTACAAAAGCAAAATCTTTAAAGACCTTTTATTGTTTATGAAATTAAAGTCTTAAGAGATTCAAGCATTCCAATATTTAGTAATACCGACCTTGATCATCTACATTAAACATACATACATATATTATGACTTACAATATGAAGATCTTTATATTTTAGTTTAATAAAATCTATAGTATCATTACATGAAATTTATCCAAATTCTTACACAACTGAACCATTCCTTTTAAAAAAATTATTTAACAGTTAATCAAACTATGAAGTAGTAATTAATTGGGAGGGATTTTATTACACACACAGGGAGAAGAAAAGTCGAGGTACAAATTATAGCATACAGGAACTCCTTTATTTTCTAGTATATATATGATGCACATTTACTTAACTTGAAAATAAGATGATTCTTAGGCAACATATGTATACATTTTAATACTCTTTTTAATTTTTTCCCAACATTTTTTTTTTCATAGTCAATATTAACAAGGAAAATTCTTAATATTCAAATGCAAAATTTTTGTAAGCTATTAAATATTTACAACAGAAGCAGAAAAAGTACCTTTTTCACAAGCAAGGTGAGCTAAAACGGATATAGTTTGAATAGTTTTACCCAGACCCATTTCATCAGCAAGAATTCCATTTAATTTTTTTTCGTACATTGCATTCAACCAATCCAATCCAATATGCTGATACTCTCTTAGCGAATGTTTCAACAAAAACGGAATTTTAGTGCAAACCTGTCAAAAGATTTTTACATTTTTAACATAAAATATATACCAAACTTAACATAAATAAAGATAACTTAAAAAGTTTCAATGAAAAAATCAATTTTACTTGTGTGGTTGATAAAGTATTTCCCTTGGGTTGAAAGCTTTCAGCAGCTGCAGCAATATCACTAATTTCTTTAGTTGGATTATTACTTTCCTAAAACAGAAAAAAAAATGAAACTTTTGAATGAAATGCTACTCTGATAAATACACAATATAAAATAAAAAATATTTTTAAAAAGCTAGTACATCTAGTTCTTTGGAAGTTATCTCTTTTAATGAGGATTCATTGTCTTCACCTTTTCCATCATCTTCTGAAAACTCATCACTAGACCCAGAGTCTATAAACAAAAGATAATAAATTTCAAATACATAATTTTTAAATTCAAGATTAAAAACTTCAAAAAATGAATCATTAAAGAAAATTTTGAAAAATAATATGCAATAAAATGCACATGTAAGATATTCTCAAAAATGAAAGTCCTGTTATTTAATAGATTATAGCCCTTATAATTGTAATACCACAAAACGAACACCCATTTTTATAAAAATTTTACCTTACTAGTAAAAAATTGTGAAAGTTATAAAAAAATTGACAATGCACATAAGTATTGAAAAACATTCTTTTAATTTTACTCAGTTTTTTTAATGGATATAATTGCTGTTTTTTTCACATAGTTCAACTACATAATTAAATGTTTGTAAATACGAAAAAACAAGCAAAGCCTTATTTTGAGCACCACCTAATCAATATTGCATTTACAAAGAAATATATCAGTACCATTTGTAACACTTAAATGCTCAGAAGTATCCATTTCAAAATCATCTGCATAAGCAGCAGCATATTTTTCTCTAAGTTCTTCTATGGACATTTCATCTGAAAAGAAACAAAATTCAAATTGAGTGTCATTACAAACAGAATTTAAATCTCTCCCAGAATATGTTTCATACACCAATTTACTTTATATTTCAACAAAAAAAAAAAAAAAAAAAAAAAAATAATAATAATAATAAAAACAACCTTTTAAAACCACAAAAATGTAGCTTCTGTCAGAAAGAAGTAAAGTGTCTTGACTGTCTCTCAACTAATTGGGAAGCAACTTCAAAATGTGGCTGGACTTTCGATCAAAAAGTTAAGAGTAAGAGACCCGCTCCTCCCATGCGAGGGGGAGAGGGAGCATTCTCATAGACCATTGCATGAGTGCTCCGGTCCAAGAGAGAATATCGTGGCTGGATCAGCAGAACAAGGGCTCCTCAGGCCGTACAAAAGAAAAGCCATCTGACTAACTATGGAGAAATTAACTGAGTAAAAAATTTAGAAATGAATTTGGGAAAAACTATTAAGTGAATTTTAAAGGTTTAAATGAGAGATTTTAGTTAATAAAATGTTTCTAGGCCTATGGGCATCTGAAACGAGGCTTTGGATCGAGGATCAAAATTTTCCATGTACAATTTAATTATTCATTAAAAAAGTAAAATTATTTAAAATTGCATTCAACACAAGAAAAGAATAAATCTTTGTTGCTATATCATGCAGGAAGTTATTAAACAGAAATTATAGCTCCCTCTCACAGCAAGAAAATTAAGATTGTATAAACCTTGGACCTGACTATATTCAATATATAAAATAAAGTAGAGAAAGATGAAAACTATTACAGGAAATTAAATGTAAATTGTTTTCTTTGCACACAAGTTCCTTGGAATTCATTTCTTTGATTTTCCTTCAAAAATTTGCAAAACTTCCCTCAAAAAAAAAAAACATGCATATTAAAATTTAAAAGAAAAGAAAACACACAAAATTAATTTTAATACTTCATATTTTTTAATGGTTTTAAACAGATTTATAACTGCAGAAAAATTCAATAATCTTTACAACACATACTCTCAGCTTCCAAGTCTTTCATTTCTTGATCATGGTCAACATTCACCTCTTCATTCTCTTGTTCTAAAAGTGTCTGTTCATCATCTTCCTCCTCTTCTGAAGCTTCAAAATCATCATCATCACTGTTTGTAGTTATTTTTATACTATCTTCGGCACCCTAGAAATACACATAAATATATCACTTCATATATTTTTCTTTTAAGTATGTAAAGCAACACATTACTTACAAACAGTTTTGTTTTAATTTGTAATTTTACCTATAAAAAATATAAACGATATCCCTTTAGGCAACATCCTAAAATTAGAAAAATTCCTGGAACTGAAGGGGTGTTTTAATTTCACTTTGGATTCCGTAAAATTTACAACTGTGAGCAATGTTATACTTTATTTTTTTTAATATTTTACATCAAAAATTATCTTTTATAATACACCAAAATATTTAACTATAAATCAATTTTGTGAAGTAACTGAACTCTATTTCTTTTACAACTCAATAACTATTATCACAATAACATCAACAGATACAATTACAAAAGACAGAAAAAAGCACTTTAAAAAATTCTTCATTACTTCACATTAAATTCAATTTAGTAGCATCTATTCATGGCAAACAAGGTATTTGATTTATGTTATCATAATTTATCAATGTCTAATAAAAATTTCCAATTCAGCTTAATTATATCAAGCATATACATTTACTTAATGAAAGAGATTTTAATTTGAAGTTAGGTCTATGCAATGAATCTATTATACATTTTCTTACTTCATCAATTGAGTAGATAATAATCTCATGATTTATTTATCAAATGCCTGGCCATTGACCATGAGATCATTAGACAATAATAATCTCATGTGTGTGCTACAAGCTAAATATTAAACTAAAAAAAGAAATATCTTTTATATTAAAGCAAAATATACTTATATTGCTTAAACAAAGAGTAGATAATGGTTTTATTTACCAAACGTTTAAATACTTTATCTAAATATGTTTTGTTATTAAATTTTGTAGTATGTTTTTAGGCATAATGTCTTAAACAAACTTGGAAGCAGGAGTAATAGTTATTCACTTTTATTATGCTGTGAATAAATAACTACTTTTCTGGATATCAATTTTGAATGAAAATATATTTGGAGATCGATTTAAAAATGTTACACCATAAGCTGCATAAAGGTTATTTGTACTTTTATACTATGATCCAGCAATGAGGATGAAACTTGAAGTAGGCATCTCAATTTCCAAACTTCTCTTCCTCTTTAGACTATGTCAATTGTGAAAATATTGAATCTCAACTGTTTTAATGTACATTAGTCCTACAACACAGGGGTATTCACTGACACATCCAGGTTTAAACCAACAACTCAACCAAAACAATGCTAATCATGAGCTTGCAACTATGAAAATTCAGCAAATATTGAAAGAAGCAAATAATTATTTTAACTATCTCCATTTTTCAAAGAATGTGTCATACAGGCCATCCATCAGTTAATACCATACTAATATTCCATGTTTAACTTTTTTAGTTACAATCTCGCAAAGTTTATAAGTTCAGTTTTTTGATTGGATCACATTTTTAACTATCCTCACAATTGTTGCAGGTTGGATACTTATAAATAAAATTTAATAATACATCAGATATTATTTCCCAATTTTAATTATTATTTATGTCTTTAAATTCCAAATGCATCTACCATATAATAATGTTCTTTCATAAGTGTAAGTAAGTATAGACATTGTAAGCCTACACACCCAATTCTCTTTACTTCAAAAAGTTATTATATTCAATCAAAAATTTTAAATGTGTCTGGAACATAAAATACCATTTGAGAAACTGAATTTGAGGTAATAAAATCCACCTCAACATTCAAAATATCATTTTGAGAAACAAAACCCACATCAGTTTATAATCCACAAACTGCCAAAGCCATTTCAGGAACCCAAATTCTAATAACATTTAAAACAAATTATGAGAACAGACTTTCACATACCAGGTGTATGCATAAGTATTTTCCAGTTTAAGTAAGAGATGGCACCAAAAAAAAGTATGCAGCATATTAATTTGACAAAACATCATTTTGTTCATCTGACATTAAAATACAAACACATACATGTTCCCTAAAAACTAGCATCTTTGTTTTATCGTTCAGTGATCATGTCAAATTTTGTGCCTGAAAAAGAACATTTGCAGCACGCATTGCTTTTCTTATTTAATCGAAAGCCATCTTTTGCTCGTATAAATGGTGGAACGCTGCATTGATTAGAACATATGAGACATACTTTCAATGATTTAAAAGTGATGATTTCAATGTGAAAGACAGTGAGCACTCTGGTGGACCACTTAAGTACAAGAAAACAGCTTGACAAATGGTTTGCCGCAAAAGACAAGCAGTTTCTCAGGCATGGTATTCATTAATTACCTGAAAGACAGGCAAAATGTGCAAAAGCCGATGGCTAATATTTGGAATTTAAAAAAATTAATTTCCTTAAAAATTATGTGTTTTATTTACAAAAAAAAAAAACGTATGCATACATCTGGTATCACTCTGCAATGAGATAAGCATGTTATCCCATTGAATGCATTTTTGTTAACATATAGATATTTATTAATGTATGAAAAATACAATTTGATAATTATATACAATCATATGTGTGTGTGCATCAGAGTTTACAGATAAATTTTTCAATTGTTCAGGTCCTTAAATGATTTCAGAATGCACATAGATGTAAAAACGGATTCAGAAAAACAAGAGCTATATCTAAACAAAATTCAAATTACTTTTCTTTTTCCAGTGTTAATAATTTAAGAAACTCAACCATCAAATGAGTAGAACCATTCTAAACACTATTAAAATAAATATAGCATGGATATCATTCTTCAAATAGTACTTATTTAAAAGGTTTAATTCATTTACCCCAGAAAGAAAAAAAAAATTTTAAATGTAGCAACTTATTTATGAAATATACTTTTATAGAAGAGGATTGCGATGCTTCAGGGTCTTCATTCATTGTAGAGTCATTTAATGAAGTGTGCGAGTTTAAGATTTCTGGAGGAAGAGATTCAAGAAAATCTTCAAAGGGCATTTCACTTTCTTGCTGCAAAAGCTTGATTTCTTCACTCTGCTCAACCTCATTGATGTCTTCTTCCTCTTTCTGAATTGTTGCCTCATCATCTTCATCACTACCAGATGGTTCGAAATCTTTTAAAAAAATTAACAATAATTATTCCTTATTTATGATTCAAAAATACAGAATAAGAAATGTACTCTCTCATCCATTGCTATTTAAATAAATTTTGCTGAAAAATAAAATTTTTCTTTAAACTTAGAGAAAAGATATTCTTATTCACTCTTATTTAATATAGTAACCTCAACAAAATTAAACAATAGTTTTTTGAATGTAAACATAACACACTGCATTTAACAGATGAAGAAAAGAACAATTTTAAAGCTATCACTGGGCTGATTACTGGGAATTCAATATTACTTAAGTCATACAAAACAAGACAACTTGCGCAACATACTCAGAATTTTCTTACGATATAAATAATAATTTAAATTAAAAATAGTGAGATTTCGTAAATTCACACTTACAAATGGAAAATTATATGATGATCAATTATGAAATATATATATAATATTCCCTTTACATAAATAAAAATCCCTTTATGTAAATCAAACTCAATTATAAATATAAGTATTTAAAAATCTATCACTGAAAGTCATTGTCTTGGTACAGCAAAATTTTGCTATTTCTTTCCATATTATTAAAAATTAAAATATACAGGAAGCCATTATTTTAAATTTAAGCTTTGCAAACCATAAGTTATTAAGAATTTATAAGGGAAAAAAATTTTGTTAGCATTATGCAATAGCAATTGTAAGGAGAGAGAGGGATATTTAAGAATACATTAGACACAGAAAAAGATGTGTAAAATATTTTTAATCAAATTAAACCATCTTTAAAACATTTCTTAGACAGAATAATAAGCATTATGACTTTAAAATATATTTCTCCCCTTCTCTCTAACTTAAAAAAAAAGGCTCCTTAGTTTCAAATAAAATTTTAGTTACAAAGATTATGAGATTGAAAGTTTAAGGATTAAATGAATTTAAAAAAAATCATGACTATAAAACTATCCTGTATTTTCAAAAACTGATTTTAACTTTCAACAATTAAGAAACACTGCATTTTTAAATTTTAACTGCTATTGGTCAAAATTAGCAGCAATGTAAAATGTGCTAATTGCTTTATGATATTAATGTGTGTATTAAAATAATAAGCATCTAAATACTTTCCCATTGTGAAGCCCCCCCCCATACACAGACCAGAATAAAACAGAAAATTCTCTACAGGGTCTTTAGTTACAAAGATATACTGCTAAAAAAATTAGGTGAGCACATAGATTTAATGAAATTATATAAATATCTTTTCCAGTAACTACCTAAAACAAAACATCCATAGTCTGAAGTGTAGCAGAAAACAGAAGAAAACTTCATATTCAAATCAATGTTCATGACATCAAAAAACCAAAAGGGGGGGGGGGGATAAATGCAGAAATCATGATTTTGTAGAAGTTCTTGCTTTTTGCTGTCCTGGTGGTTAAATTCAATCTCTCGGCAGTTGTTAGAAAAAAAGTGACAGGAAAATGTCACGACAACATGATCTACCAGAATCCATGGCTTGGCATATTATCGCAAGACTAGTATCTAGACCAGAGGTTCCCAAACTTTTTTGTCTCATCCCTCTCAAACCCTTGCCATGTTTTTCGGTTTGGGGTAGACATCTGCTTAATTAATATTGAATTTTTGCAAATTTATCAACTTAAATGTCTTTTTGACAGCTGGTACTATTACTCCTACTTTAAAATAATTAAATTTCTAACTGTAATGAACTATAGTGTTTAAAATTTAAAAAGCATGTGTTAATTAATTAAATTAAAAGTTAATTAATAAATGCAACTGTTAAATAAACTAACTAAACAACAAACCAATTATTTTAAAGGGAGGAGGGTATCTCTAGCACTAAAATATCAAATTTTCAACATTTAGTATTAATCTTGTTTGGTTTAACCTTTAATTTCCTCTGTTAGTGTCCAATTTTTAAAAATTTTTTTTTTGGAAATTGGCAACCGCACTGAAGCTTCTTCACACTAGGAAAAGCAATAAAAAACTTCCTCACAATATTCTAAAAGTCAAGACAAATAACAAGTTTGACTTTTTAAAGCCAAAATTGCTCTGGCATCCTTTTCTAAACTTTAAGATCTTCGTTAGTGTTTATTATGATCAGTTCCTATTGTAATGTGACATTTTTTTTCAATATGACTATACAAATTCATTGCCTATTGTATTACCATAGTCAAATAATTCTCAAACCTAACATCAAAATCAGAATAAAAGGCCTTTAAATGCTGAACATAGGGTAAAAAGTTTTGACAGAAAATTTGTGACCTTCAGTATTATACTTCTTTAACTTAACTCAGGAAAGAGAAGCTGAAATGTTTCTTTCTTTAATTAAATTTATGCTGTCACCTTGTAAATGCCAATTAATTTCATTATAATTAGTAAATAAATCTGTTAAATAGGTAAAATTTGGTTTCCACATGGTTATAATTTTTTTTTTAAAAATTAGTCATGGTTTAGTTTAATGAGATCCACTATCATAGACCCCCACTTACACCTTATGGACCCCCAAATTTTTGGCTGGTGTAGACCCCTGGGGGTCTATATAGACCACTTCGGGAATCACTGATTTAGACAATCACAAAGAACTATAGCAGGCACTGTTGGAGTAGCAATAAATGATGCAAGACTGAGGAATCCTATGAAACATGGCATGTTCAACATCGACCAGGACCAGGTCGTCCATGTGCTACCACAGCAAATAAAAACTGATATATACTGTTAACAGCTCATCAAGACATAACAGCCAGTGAGATGTAGTATCAAAGACAGATTCTTTTAGCAACAGGACAAAGGGTCTCAAGCCAAGTAATCTGAAATAGGCTTCATGCAGGTGGTCTGTATGCAAGTAGGACATTAGTGTGTATTTTGTTGACATCAAGACACTGTGCAGCCCAAAGAAAGTGTGCTGCGGAACATCAAGATTGGATGCAAAGTGACTGCAGTCAAGTGCTGTTCAAGGAGTGCCGATTAAGTTTAGAGCAGGACATTAGATGTGTTTTAGTATGGGGAGAAAGGGGCACTCGAAACAACCTTTATTCATTCAGGAAAGATCATATTATAGATGAGGTGGGTTGATGGTATGGGCTGGAATCAGCATAGGAAGACTACATATCATTCAAAATGGCAATTTAAAGGTGTTAATGTATGCAGACGAAGTCCAGACACCCAAATGCTATATCTTACTCTGCAGCCATTGGCAATTCCTTTATTTTAATACAGGACAATTCCAGATCTCATACAGCTTGTCTTTTTGAGAGCTTTCATGAATCTGAAGCAATACAGTGTCAGCATTCTCTACTGATCTTAATCCGATTGAGCATATTTGGGACATTCGGACGACACATTGCTGCAAGACCAAGGTCTTCTGTTACTGTCCAAGATAAGAGTGCACTGTATTCTTCAAAGTCTCATCAATAACCTCATCACATCCATGCTAAACAGGTGTGTGGCACTTAGCAGTTCAGGAGGAGCACACACCATATTACACATCATGTATCATTTCCAAACAATCGGTTTTTTGTCATTTACATGTAATCAAATTGTTGCCCTGAAGCATCATTTGATGTTCTTACACTATTCCAAAGAATTGAAGTTTCTATAGAATTGTTGTTTCCTTTTTTTTTCTTTCTGCATTGCATTTTGTTATACTGGTATTCTACATTTTATATGTCCATGCATTGCTATTATGCAACAATTTCTTCGCCTTTTTTTTAGCAGTGTATTTACAGATAATTACTTTGCAGGTGCTGTGTACAACATTATGATTGATACTATTTTCTCCACCTTTATTGACAAGCAATAACTGAATCAATCATTAAGACTTTTTAAAGGCCTTAAAATTTCATGATTTCTTAATCGTAATTTTAAACTTCAAACATTATCTGAAGAGAATTGCATCAAATTTTGGTTTCATCACATGAGAAATCTTATGTAAAAAAAATTAAGCCATAGCCCCTTTTTGTAGCTAAATAATTCTTAGTTTTCATAATATTAATTCAATTATTCCTACATTGTTAGGATTAGGGGAGGGAACTCTTAGTTTGTGCAGAAAGTTTTACAAAAGTGTTGAGTAAAAATTTTAAGTCATCAAATGTTTGAATAACTCATTTGAGGCTCTTTTTATTTAAAAAAAAAAAAAAAAAAATTGAGCTCATTTAAAATTCTATAAAATTTTAAACTTGACTTTTCAAGATGAAAAACCAGATAGTGTGGGGGAGGGACTATAATGGTAAAGATCTATGTAAATTATGTCAATTAAATTAATCCTTAGTAAATTTTTTTTCCAATTATATATATTTAATACCAATTTGGTCCGGGAATGAAAATAATATCAAAAATTATTAAGGTTAACCCCCAACTGGGTACATGAAATCTTTAATCATAAATCAAACAAAAACTTGTAGCTTACCATCTGATTCATAATCCAATTTTCTTTTAGGAGTATCTGGTGCTGATTCTGGAAGAGGTGTAGAGCCCCTGCTGGACTCTGGACTGTCTTTGGTGCTTTGATTCATGCCTTGTGTTAACCAAGATGAATATTTTTCTGTCTGATCAACAATAAAATTTAAATGTACATCTAACACTTTTTTCCTCTTTTCTTCCAACCATGTCTGTTGTTTGTATTCAGCTAACTGTAAATTTATTATACAATTACTTTAACCATATATTTGGTTATATTTTTATACTTCACAAGATTTAATTTGAATGGTGGAATGGTATATTATAGTATTAAAATACAGCCAATTTTTGACAAACACTGCTTGCCAATAAAATTGCAACCCCAGGGGAAAAAATTGAATGTTAACAGCATAGTAGGAAGTTGTAGCCAATTCAAGGATATACAGGGTTCAAAATCAGTACATAGAGCAGCCACCTCTGGCAGCTATAACGCATCTATGAGTCGTAAATGATCTTGGATGACAGATATGGAGAAGTCATTCCAAGCTGCTACAACAACACTTCCTCATAGCTACTGGAAAATGGTGGCAGCATAATCTCTCAATAACCCATGGCCAAATGTTCCAGCAGACGAGAAACATGCCAACGAGGGCAAAAGTCGATCATATTCTATGTCGAGGTAAGTCAGGAGATGACTGAGCACATGCATTACCTTGTTGAAAAATGGTGTCTCTGAGGCCTCAGAGATAGGACAAAAACACTAGCTTTAAGACCTGTGAAATGTACTGCTGGCTGTTCAGATTACCAGCAATGTAAACACTAACCAAAGGTGTGTGTGTTGTACACTGTTGTACTTTTAAAGAAAAATGTTTACCTACTTTTAACAAAATTTTTGTAACAAGTTTTTAAAGTAACATCAAGATCCAAACTTTAAAAAAAAATATTAGAATACGAGATTTAATAGCTTGCCCTTCACACAACAACCAAAAAATATTTCTTATAAATCAGCCGGCTTCATAAAAATACCAGGATAATTTACATCTTTACATCAATTTTGAAATTAAATGAATTGTTGCTATCAGTTTATACAGTTATGTATAAGATGGAAAAAAATAGCAAGATAATGTTGTACAGGGTAATATTCGGGTTCTTTTACTACTCCTCTTGAGGAAAAAAATTCTTTAAATGTGATTTTAGTTTAAAAACTGCTTTCCATAGAGATGGCTCAATTTTATGCATATGTAACTACCATTTAAAACTTGACGGGTATGTGAATTTAATGGTTAATCGGGAATCTAAGAATAAGAAAAGGTGATATGCGACTGAGAGATTGTGCATCCGTAAGATTAATATTTGTCGTAGAATCCACCAGGAATTGTGGACGTGAATAACCTTGGAGCTAACTGAGCTAATGGGAATCGAGAAGGGACGTAACAAGGAGCTTCAACTGAAGCTAAGTGATTTTCAATAAACTTATATATCTGATTAAGAATTAGGATTTCAGATTGCTCCCAGAGTTAAGCTATAAAGTTGTATATTTCATAAAGTGTTAAAGATAAAATAAAAGCAGCTATTTTTAAGAGCTATTTTAGCTATTATATTGTCTGCTTCTTCCCCGAACCCTCTTACACCTGCGACAATGTAAATCAGTTTTTCTCAACATACACAATGATTGTCCTTATTAGACTACGTGCAGAGCTAATATGACAATACTAAATACAAGCCCTATGTGCTTCTATGAGTCTCCAGACATTGATACATTCACCATGATGCTGCATGCAGAATCAAGACTCATCTGAAAAGACAATATGGTGCCGCCACTCTTGTATCCAGCTTTCGCATTGGGAGCACTAAGCCTCTATGCTGCAATGTCAAACAAAGTCAGAATAATGGTTGTCATATGCAGCCACACTGTTTGTGCAGATACTTGTAACAATTTGCTGTAAACAAGCTCACTTCCAAACCCAAGGTCCGTGATGAGGCTGTACAATCAACATGTCTGACCTCTCAAGAGTTAATGGTGGGAGGGCATTTAGATCCTGCATGACATTTAGTATGACCCTCCTTGACCCATCAATTCCATATTTGCATGGAAGTTATTGGATTCTAATTAATAGGAGTAGCAATATCCTGGAATGATAAACCGCATTTTTATGGACCACCATCCTGTTGCTACAGAATTCGGAAATGTGTCAATAGTCACTGCTCTGTTTTATATAAGGTATATGCAATCTACTCACACATAAAGAACATTCTGATGTGATTTCTGAATGAGAAATCTGCAGAATCATTATTCTTTTATACAGGTTTCAGATGCTATCTCTCACTCCCGCATTGTTTGATTGTGCTTAAATATTAATTTTCTCCAACCTAGCACCTTTTTTTCCAAGTAAATTTAATATTTTTATCATTCCTTCTTCACAGTGCTGCAATTTTAATGGCCAGCAAGGTACTCGGAAAAAACCTTTCAAAATGAAACTTTTATTTAGAAAAATCGAAATCAAATATAATATATATTACTTATCTTTTCAATTGTAATATTCTTGTATTTGACAACTCAAAGAAGATTACAAAGATAAGTATATGTTCCTTCCTTACCTTTTCAATATTGCTCCAGAATTGTTTGATCTCCCGTGCAATAGTACTAGCAATCTTCCTCAATTTCATATGTTCTTCTTTTTCAGCTTTCTCAGCCTTTATTTCTTTTTCTTGGAAATATTTGGTAATCATACGAGCACACTGAAAATAAAGCATCAGTTTGGTGTAATGAAGCAAGCACCCTTTTTAAAATACTAAAAAAAATAAATTCTTATATTATTTATAAAAATGCCTCAATTTAGTAGTTCCAAAATATTTGAGTTTCATGGACACTGATATAACTTTGCTAAGCTGAAGTCTTTACTTTTAAAATGTTTAAGATATGTTAACACTTTTATGAATATCCATTTAAAGCTCTTTCTAGATAAAATTATGACTAACTGACAAAAAAAAAAAGGATTTTAAATGTTTAAACAGAGACCTGATGTGTAATTTTAAAATTAGTATAAACTTGTTCCACATTAAATAGTGCATTTAAGAAATAAATTTAACAGTTAAAACCAATTATTTTTTTGACTTCCAGTAAATGAGAGATTATATATATATATGCATATAACACAAAGGGCCAAAAGAAAACCGAAAATAATGCTTTTGCAGATGTATTTTACAGCTAGCACAACAATTCTTCCGAGTTCCAAATAAAGATGTTGCTAGAGAAGATTCTGCCTGATTACAGTAAATTTTTTCACGAAAGCAGTTTTGCTTGTTCCTTAGTTTTTTTATGATAAATGATTTTAGAAAATAATGTTTGGCTGTGATATCTCCTGCATAAGAAAAAAGCCAGAGAAATTTTTGTGATGTTAACATGACTAAGGACAGCTAGCTATATTGGAAAAATTCATTTGTTCAAATAGTTTTCTTATTTCAAAAAAAGAAGGAACCTGAACATATCACATAACTTGTTATAGATATCCTCCAACAGAAATGTCAAAAAAATCTGTATACTTGCTCGCAAAATCCAAATGATGGTCTATATTACTTTAATCTGTTCAGTGGTTTAACTTAAATTGATGCTCAGACAATTTTAACAGAAGATTTTGGAATAAGAAAGGTTCTGTGAATGTACATTTTAATTAAAACTGACCAGCAAAAAAAAAAAAAAGTAGAGTGGGAATATGCCATGTTTTGGAAGAACAACTCCAAAGAGAGTCACTCTTTTTAAAGCCATGATAGAGATAGTACAGTGCTTTTATTAAGATTCTAAAATTAAAAATAAATCAAGTCACTGGAAGAAATTATTTCATTAAAAAAAAAAAAAGGGGGGGGGGGCTCATCAAATATCTAGACAATTATTTGATTCTGATATAATGGGGATAGCGCATTCGGATTATTATTTTGTTCATTTACAAGTTTCGATTCTGATTCGGTGCCATTACACCAAGTGCAAGAAGGTCCAGATGAAGTACAAGAAAAAAAGCCTAATTTGTAGAAAATGGGAAACTCATTTTTCCAACATGACAATGGACTTGCTCAAACAGCCATCCGTTTCAATAAACCAGTTTTTGGCACACAAAAAAAAAAAGTATATTTTCTTGCTTGTTTATTATCTGGTCTGGCTCTGAGCAACTTTTTTTTTTGTTCCTATAAATTAAAAACAGAGATAACTACATAGAAGAGGTGAAGATAAAACTGAGGCAATTTGCTGTCAGTCAACAAAATAGGCAAGTTTGAATAATGTTTCCTAGAATGTAACCAGATTGGACAAAGGTATTAACCACAATGGAAAGTATTTAAAAGTGATAAGGATAGTTTGTTAAAAAAAGTTTGAGATTTGTGGTAGAAGCTTCCTCCTCAAGTGTATATATATGTGTGTGTATATATAATACAGCATAGAATCCATTATTTCATAAAAAATAACCAGGTATTTCACAAAATAACTTACAACATCAGTTTAAGTACATAAAACTGATTTAACAATGTAACACTGTTAAAACATTAAATATCACATGTGTTCTGCAGCCTTATAATTCATACAACTTTAAACATAACTATTGCTGCACTGTATTCTGCTTCTTAATATTTAGTAATTAATTAACATATAATATAAAATGGACTTTTTGAGGAGATTTATTAACAATTTATCATCAGTTATTTTATACAAAAATCTGAACTGCTTTAATCTCAAATTATCATTTCTACAATCCATCATTCATAAAATACTAGGCATTTTATAAAAATAAATGTATAATATGCTTTAATGACAACAAACACATACATATAATCAAACTGATATAAAAAACCTTGAAGAAAAAGATTGTTTTCCATTTCTTTTTTCATTTAAAAGTTTTTAAAGGCCTTTGACAGAAAAATTTGGTAAATATGTATATAAAAAATCAAAACTCTTTACAAAATATTTAACAATCTTTTATTTAAAATGCTTTTCTTATTAAAAAAATTAAAAATAAATACATTCCATGATCATAATTAGGAACTCTATATTTTACATTAAATAAAAGGCATAACAAAACCTTTTTCGCAGCTGCCTTTTTCCATTTTCTTTCCTGAGCAAAATCTGTGGCCAACCAGGCCATTTCTTCTAATAAATAATCCCAATGAGCTTTGATTCGAGGACTTTCAGCAACTTTAGGTAATCTTTTGGAAGACCACAAACCTTCTTTTCGTAAGTCACCTACCCTTTGCATGACATAGGCTTCCTACAAAAATAATATCAAATAAGTAAATCATGTCAACTTTAAAAACTGTGCAATAATAAGTACAACTAACACATCCAAATAATACCTGCTTTGCTCTTTCAACTATTTCTTCTTGTGATCCAATCTGAGAATCATATACAGATGATATTGAATTGTGTTTTGAAGAATGCTTATGAGATGGAGGTTGTCTCATATTTTTTGTCATTGCAGCTTGAATTATAGACGAAGCATTGACTAAACGCTGAGATGATGAAGGGAAGGAAGCAGTTCGGAATGCCTGGGCATGACTAGAGTTTGAAGGTGATTTTAACGAGTTTTCACTATTTACACCTGAAAAAAAAATTTTTTATGTAATAGCCTGATTTTCTTTTTAGAGCTTTCACAGAATTATTTTTAAATTATGAAACACATGCATATAAAAAAATTCAATCTACTTATTTTTAAGATTAGAAGCAATAAAAAAAAAAATCTAAAAAAGTTTTTAAGTACAATTTTATATAATAATCTTGAAAATAATCTTTCATCCTTAAAAAATTGTATCAAAAAAGATATTAGGTGTTCAATAATTTGAGGAGACTTCTAGTTCCCAATACTTTTCGGACAGGAGATAGACCACAAAAATTGTGAACAATTAAACATTTGCTTTTAGATATTTAAGGTTTATTGTTAAAGAATAGAACCCAAATTTGGCATATTTTTTTAGATATAAAAGAACTTAATATTATATCCTGGCTTCACTATCTTATAAAAAGCAGAATATTTTGTCATACTCCCAATTTTTTTATCTAAATTGGACCATTTTATCTGGTATAAAATGTGTTTTGCAATTTTTCTCTCATACTATAATCAGAGGTGCACAACCTTTTTGGGATGAGGAGCCAAAAAATTTAATAGGATCATATCCAGGACCAAAGTATTACGTAATGGCAAATATGTTATAAACGTGAAAACACTGTTTTATGACAATACGCATTTATCGCAATTATTATATATTACTTAAGTACACATTATACAGTTGATACATGGATAAAGCACAAACACTCTCAAAGTGATTAAAATACTTTAGCTCAAAAAAAAAAAAAAAAAAAAAAAAAAAAAAAAAAAAAAAAAAAAGATTCCTGCTAAAAAGGTGGCAAATTTGAAATTATATAACAAAGGAAAAGTTTTGCTAATTATACAGAGAACACAATTCAAATTTTGAAAAAAAAATTAGTACTTAAAATTTGTAAAATTTAATTAGAGGGCTGGGACTGCATAGTTGAAGTTATTGATTTTAAGTGGGGGGAGGGGGTAAGACTTGAGGCAATACGTAGAACAGAAGAAAAGTTCTCCTTTGCTATTCCATTTCTTATTTTTGATTAGTTTAAATTCCTTCGTGAGAAAGTTTACTCACAAATGTAAGTGCTGCCAAAGAAAGTGGCACACGCAGCTGCATTTTGCTTTAAGCATGAAAAATCCTCGGATAAGTTTTTATAAAATTCTAATATTGATTTTTCTTTGAATTGATTTTTGATAACATCAAAATTCTGTAAATCAATTAAGGTTAACTGCATACTCTCATCCACTAGATTTATATCAACAGAAAATGGAGAAGAATATACATCACATAATTTTTGTTTGGCACTTTTTTAAATCTAAAAACTGATCATCAAATGCATTGTGCAAGATTTGAATTAGTTCCTCATACTGCATCTTCATGTGTGGAAATTTTTCATGCATTTTTGGCAGTAGGGAAAGTGTGCTAAGTCTTTAGTTTTCAGCTGGTTTAAACATAATTTGTTTAAATGCCTTTACGTTATTTTTCAATTCAAAAATGAATTGATTCTTTCCTTGTAGCTTTGTGCTTAAGTCATTCAAATGGCCTCTTATGTCTGTGAGAAAAGCCAAATCACTCTGGAAACTTGCTCCTCTTAGAAATGCAACAATTTCATCAAATAGTTGAATAAAACGCAACTCCTCGGCTGAGCCATATAACTTCTGTGCAATAAAGTATATCAGAAGGCAGATCATCAAAAGCTTTTAAAAATTCTTTAAATTGCCTATGTTTGAGAGCATAACTACGAATAAAGTTAATTGCTTGAGATACACACTGCATTAAAGTTGCAAATCCTAATTCTTTACCACATAAACTCTCTTGATAAATAATGCAATGAAGCTGCAACAGTTTTAACACCACAATGGGCAAGGAGTTCTTTTAGCAGCGTAACCATTCCAATTTTCGAGCCAATCATTGATTTTGCTCCACATTGATTTTAGCTTGCATTCATTTAATCAAGCACTCCAGCTTGATTTTAATGCTAACACAATTGTTCATGTTTAAGGAAGCTACATCACACAAAAAAATCAAACTGGAAAGAAATTCACTTTCAACTGTTTGCCCCATCATGGGAAACATTCCAAGAAGTTCCTTCCGTAACACAAAATTTTTTATCAATTCCACGAACAAGCAATGGACTCAATTCATGTGACGTCACAATCACGTGATGAGGATAGCATGTGATCATGTTTTCGTTTGCTTATCGCCTAACTCAAACCCAACACTTCTTTGTTTACTATTATTGGTACGAATTATATCACTCACTTTTACATTATACGCACTAAAATTTTATATTTAATCACATATGGTTGCTCGATTACAGTAAAAGATAAGATGATTGTAGGAAAAAAATCTTTTGTTTAATATCCCGGTAAAAATTTGCGTGCTTTGTAAACATGGATAAGAATGATGAAGCATAAGGATTTGAAACCACTTCCTCACTAATACCAACCATTTAGAAATCATCGTCAGCTAAAACAGAGATTCCTACAATTTTTGTGTTCACAAAAGAAACTTCTTCTAGAAGGATTTTGGATAGATGTATACAGGAATACCTAAATACTTAAAAGTAATTTTTTGTTTATTTTAAATTAAAATATATTTAGTTAACTTAAATTTTACTTATTTTACACATCTTCAAAGTAATATTTCTGAATTTAATTAAGAACACAAGAATCTTGATATGTAACCATACATGTCATACTAAAACAAGTATATATACAAGGGGTGATCAAATGAAAAGGTACGAAACGACATAAAAATGAAACAGTTAAATATTTGCATATTCCGCCAAGGGAGAATGTAGCGAGACATCTCGGGATGCCATTGGAGACTCTGACTGGGATCGGATCATGCGCGGGTGCCCGCATGCGCAGGAGAGAGCAAAGGCTCTTATAAAAAGCGGCGTCCAAATGATGCGAGCACAGAATTACTCGAGCACAGAAAAAGCATCAACTCTGATGCGTACTGTGAGACACTCCGACGCCTACGCAGGTCCATCAAGAACAAAAGACCGGGGCTGCTCACGGAGGGTGTGGTTCTGCTCCATGATAACGCGCGTCCACACGTCTCCAGAGTCACACAAATGGAACTGGACAAGTTCCAATGGGAGACGTTGCACCATCCGTCCTACAGTCCGGACATGTCACCCTGCGATTTCCATGTGTTTGGTCCACTGAAGAAACACCTGAAAGGAAAGCGCTTCAACTCGGACGACGTACTCAAGGACACTGTGAAGGACTGGGTCTCGTCACAGCCACAGGAATTCTGGGAACAAGGAATCCTGCGGCTTGTTCATCAGTGGGATCGTTGTGCTCAGGCCTATGGTGTATATTTTGAATAAAGTCTATATTTGTACCCACCGTGTCGTTTCGTACCTTTTCATTTGATCACCCCCTGTATAATGCATTTTACTAAATAATTTTACATTCTCATGGGGGAAAAATTTTTCAAAAAGCATTCACTACAGAAATGGAAAAATATCTCTACTGGTTCACTAATGTTTATACTTGATGAATCAAATACCATTTTCAAACATTAGAAATAAAAATTACCATTCACAAAATTATACATAAAAAAATTATACAACATTTTGAAAGTCTCTATTCGCAGTGAAATTTTAGTAAAAAGCTAAATTTATCGAGAATTAAATTTTGAATGTGGTAAAAAAATAAGATATTAAAATTTTTAATTAAAATGTGTTTTTTAAAATATAAATTTGAGTGCATATATTGAATATAAAAGTCCTGTTCTCTCCTACATAGTCAAAATAAAGTCATTTTTAAATCCATAATTCTTTTACATAAAAATAAAAATTATAAAATATTTGTGTGGTATCTATTTATTATGTGGTATGAAGATTTCTTAAAACATCGGTTTTTCATAATTTGACTGGTATAAACTTGTCACACTGATGTACAATTTTTTTTTACTATGGATAAAAAATATGCATTTATTGGTATTTGTACAAGGGTTATCAAACAGTAAAATTCAATAATTTTGAAGATAAATTTCATATAAAGACTATACACGTTATTGAAAAATTAACATTGTGTGTAAAAGAAATCTATGCAGCTTTAGCTGAAATGTATTAAACATAAGAATACTCTGGATTTTAATTTTTACCTAAGTATTAAAGTCTAAAAGACATGTATATTGATATTATCCTGCTTATAAATTTAAGTCCTGAATAAATTTGTTGCATTGAGTTAGTTACAAATATTGACCCAAAAAGTGTACTTAGATCAGTTCTATGATATTTATCGGTAATTAGGATCATGTGAAACCAAATATAACTGTACTTTGATTCTGTAGGATGTTTACTTTCTAATAGCAGTGGAAATATTCAGAATTTTAATATACCTTTTTTCAACTCTATTTACCTTCAAATGAACAACGTGAGAAATTTTTGTTTGCAATAATATATATTCATGAAAAATGCAGTAAAAAAAAATGTAATTTCAGAGAATTTTTTTCAAAATTATTGTTAAGGGGTTAATCATCCAGTCACTGATAATTTTGAGTGACGTATGTTGAAAGGACAAATTTGGGGTGCTTGTATAGTATTATATAATATCGACCAATTTCTTCAAATCAATAAATCACCAAAGGCTGCGATATATAGCTAAGAGGGGAAACTGTTCCTGATCGCATTTGAACACAGTAATAATAGTGATATAATTTTTTTAAAAATTTGTTAATATTTTGTCATGTATAATTTGGGGAATGAGAAGTTTCATGAAATTTAGGCTTGCTCTGGTAAAAGAATCTTGCTTACAATACAATACAAATTGTGATTTTCAATAGAATGGAACTCAATTATTCATGATAAACTTTGGTAACTTGTTAAATTAATAATGATTTTTTAAAAAAATTATTTATAGCCTAATATTAATATATTTTTAAACAAACTTCAGAGCAAGAATTCAGAATCTTATTTCCTGATGTCATTTAATCTTCCATTCTTTTTTTTTTTAAAGCATAAATATTATTTTATATAAAAAGTTAATTTGCATGCACAATCAGTGATAACAAAATAACTTGTCAACACATTTCTCCAAATAAGGTTAAATTTGAATGAAATGGAACTGAAGTATATTTAACACTATAATTAAAATAACTGGTAGAAATATAGGTATTGGTATGTTCAGTGTAAACAAATCAAATATTCCCCTTAAAACAGAAGATAATGCTTTGTATATTTTAGAGGAACAGATTGTAGTAATTTTGCAATTAGTGTGAAATTGAAAAAAAAAAGAAAAGAAAACTCTTTGTCAATATTGTGTTTTCATCCACCCCTTAATTTTAATGTAGTTTTAAGTATATACAATGCAAAACATTATTAATAAAAATTAATGTAAGGAAAGTTACGGTGGTTTAAAAATATATATAATAAGCTTAGTATTTAGTATGCGATTTTACAGTTATGATGAACAAATGTTATAAAAAGGTTTACTATATTTTTAGGACATGAAAAAAAATGTATAGATATATTTTACATAAAATAGTTACATTGTGCATTGCCATTTATATACACGTTTATTTTATTCAAAACTTTCTATAAGTTACGTGATTTCAGTATTCTAATTTGTTTTATGTAAATACAGAAAGTTGATTGTGTATACTGTACTCTGCTAGTTTTTGAGATCTGAAATTTCAATATTCTTGTGATATTTCCTTTAATCTGGACCCACACCAAATAAAAATTTTCAAAAATACTATGAAAAGTTTTGTAGATAACCTATACAAATGTAAAGCAGTCTCCTGTATTTGCTTTCTAGTTCCTATGTGTGGTACATTTCACATAGCTGGTTGTTTTCCTTGTAGATTTAATTAATTTTAAATAACAGACAACCCAATTACTTGTCCTTTGAATATTTAAGGATTATATATTTCCCTTTTCCCCTATCTTTACTAAGTTAAAATTATTGTACATAATTTATTATATTTTTTTTATTTGAGGAGAATAAATCTCACCCCCTCCAAAAGCAACAAATTTTAAGATAAAACCTTTTATGAAATTTCTTTTTTTTTTTGTGGGTATTTTTACTGTGTGCACATTTTTGTGAAGCTGTAGAACAGGGATGCACAACCTATGGCCCGCGAAGCCTTTAAAGTTGGCCTGCGAATGTCTATTATAAAAGAAGAAATGTCTATTATAAAGGAAAAAAATCGCATACGAAAATAGTATTACAGCAAATAATTGTTTTACAGTTGCTCATTAAGTATTTTTTTCTTCAATTTATTACGCGGCTTTTCAATATCTTTCTTTCATGGCTATTTGCGAGTACGAGTTTTCGTATTGGAGAAGCTTGCGGACGTGATCACCGGAAGCCATTATATCTTTCATCGCATGGTCTGGATGCAGAAAAGGTCGAAGAACAAATGTGTATTCACGCACGCGTGCTGGAACAGTCTCTATTCGAAATTATGCTGAGCCAATCAAAAGTACCTATCGAGAACTCACGTTTTTCTTCATAGTGAGTGCTATCAATAATAATTTTAACTTCTACTTAGCTGCAGCGATCATTCTTTTAAACAACCCTGTGGTTTTGCTAGTAGACCGGGAATGTTGAAATCATTGTCACACAGAACGGATCTGATATTCTTTTTTGTTTTCGCATTTTTAGTCTAGTATCATTTATTTATAAAGCCATATAAAATATTTTAAATAATGAGAGAGAAAAAAGGAGTTTTTCAAAATCGGAAATTTCAAGAGGCATGGACATATAAATACTGTTTTATCTATTACAATGATACTGTCACATGCTTAATATGTAGTTGCAAGATTCCTGTGGCAAAAAAGTATAATTAAAGCGGAATTATGAAACAAAGCAAAAACATTTTGCATCTATGAAAGGATATGAACGATCGCAAAAAATCGAACAACTCAAAAAACTTTTAGTAGTCAAGCAATTTTTTTTTCAAAAAAGTACTGTTAACTTTAAATTCATATGGGGAAGTGAGCTTAAGTGTCACTGAAATTATCGCTAAAGAAGGTAGAGCAGTGCTCTAACCGTTCGGCGTATCAGTTTGTGATAATATAATTTCAAGTTTGCCACCTTTTTAGCAGGAATTTTTTTTTGGAGGCAAAGTATTTTAATCTTTCCGAAAGTGTTTGTGTTTCATTCATTTATCAACTGCATAATGTGTACCTGAGTAAGTAATAATTGTGATAAAAATGCATAAACATTGTCATTAAAACAGTGTTTTCACGGTTGTAACATATTTGCCATCGCGTAATACTTTGGCCCTCGATACGATTCTATTAAATTTTTTGGCCCCTCATCCTAAAAAGGTTGTGCATCTCTGCTGTAGAATATCAGTTATAACAATTAAAAGAAATGGATAATTTCATCATTTACTTTGTGAGCTGATTGCTCTGAAACAATCTAATATGGCATAATGAGAAACTAAAATATATCTAGGTCTTAAAACTTTAATGCAGTGTAGAAGTTTCAGCTCAATTAAAACTCTAGTTATTTCATTGGGAATTAATTTATTAGTAATGTATTAATTGCCAATAATTTCATTGTAAACAAGAAAAGATCTTTTCAGATCTTACTTTTCTAAATGTATTGTATCTGAAAAAAAAAAAAAAAAAAAAAGCATTAATTTGATTAAATTAATTTTGATAATGTTCAAATTAGAATAAAATTGACAAAACCTTTTAAGGAAAAAAAATGTTTTCAAACTTTTTTTTTGCTTACTATTAATTGCCTGTGAAGGTGTTTAAAAATTTAAGTTTTTTTGTCATAAACCTAATCAGATACATAAAGCGAGAGAAAATTTTAGATATCCTGAATATAATTTGACCTTTTTTAAACTATTTAATATGTGATTTAGGAGATTAATTTTTTTTTTCTTTTGCTGTATCATTTTATTTGTTTGGGTTGATGACATTTAATACTTGTTCGTTGCAAATAAATTAAAAAAGCCATTTATAAGATTTCCAGAATTTTTTAGATGTTATCAATTAGATAAAAATTGAGGTTTAATAATTGTATCAGACATTATACAATTTTAATATTGGCAGTAAGATCCCTGATTTGTCCTAAAATTATAGTGTTACATTCACAGTCTGATTTATACAGCAGATCATGAAATGGTTTGTTTACGTTATGTTAAAATTAAGTGTCAATAAATGATGTATATTAAAATGAATATGATTATTAAATAAAATTGTCCAATAACAATTTTCTGCTTCTGTATACAAGAAATTTTCATGAAAACAATTTATTTTGTTCTACTATAAAATAATTTTAGTAATAAAATTTTTTTAAACATGTTTCTTAATTTATTTTAAAAAAGTCCCAATTCATTTCGTTCTGAATATTGGAGACAGGTATTTCCAAAAAAATTCAAACATTTTGAAGGGTAATTACAAAGGAAGTCAGACTATAAAATGTATCAAATGTTTGTTTATTACTAGATTATCTCAAATACCCAAAACCTTTAAATGATGTTAAAAGCAATTTCATTTCCATCACACCCCCAGAAGAATTCCTAATTATTAATCAAAAACTTTCATATTAACCAAATATTATTTTATACACTCTGCTCTCCAAAAGTATAAACTTCTTTTTCAACATTAGAAATAGATATAATTTTTTTAAATAAATAAAAATACCCATGTTACTGGAAATCTTATTATCAATTAATTTCTAAAATTATATTTACATGCATTTGATGTTTCTAAATGTTCTATGCTCTGTTATAAAGAAATTATAGAGATAACATTAATAAACATTAATATTTCAAAATGGGACCATTTTATATTTACACACGTTTCTTAGAAATTAAACTATTTTATGAATTTATTGGAGTGATACAATATCTACGAATAAGTAATTGGAAACCTATGAGAAGTTTCTCTAAATTCCCAATGATCTCAATTCTATACTGTAAATCATTCTTGTGTAAATACAGATAATAAACTAAAAAATAGCTGAAATAACCTAGAACTATTAATAAATATATAAACAAACACTACAAGTAACCGCCGGCTTCGCACACTAACACCAAATGACACATATACTAAACTAAAACAAAAATTATGCAAAAAAAAAATTACTGAAATTAATTCCTACCTAATTATTAAACAAGGATAATGCTAAAGCATAATAAAAAAGTTTTCAGAAATAAACTTCAAAAGCAAGACAAACAGTTCACACGTATAGAAATGTCACACACTAAAGCAAAGGCCGGAGAAATGTTTGTATACTCGTCACTTGATTCTGACTTGGCGCCGACTAATCGTGAATTGACCCCATTGGCTAACTGATGTTCGATCTGTAGATTCATCATTAGCTAAAGAAAAATATACTAAGTTTGAAGTGGCCGATTTGACTTGATTTTCAATGTCCTTATTCAACTGTTGAATTCTTTTTTGAATAGTCATTTTATTTAAGCTAATATTTTCAAATTTCCGTTTCACTTTCAGGACAAAGATTTTCAGATGCAATTAACGAACACTTACTTTTTAACAAAATCACCGTCTGTGAATGGCCGACTTTCTTTAGCGATAATGTCAGCGACACCTAATCTCACTTCCACATAAGAATTCAAGTTAATTGGACATCTTTGAAAAAAATTTGCTCGACTACTAAAAGTTTTTATCGAGTTCGATTTTTAACGGTCGTTCATATCCTTTCATAGATGCAAAATGCTTATGCTTTGCTTCATAATGCCGCTTTACGTTGTACTCTTTTGACACAGCAATCCTGCAACTACATATTAAGCATGTGACAGTATCATTGTAATAGATAAAACAGTATTTATTTGTCCATGCATCTTGAAATTTCCTATTTTGAAAATCACCTTTTCCTCTCTCATTTTCTAAAATATTTTATATGGCTTAAAAAATAAATGATACTAGACTAAAAACGAATATCAGATCCATTCTGTGACAACCATTCCAACAGTCCCGATCTACTAGCAAAACCACGAGGTTGTTTAAAAGAATGATAGTTGCAACTAAGTAGAAGTAAAAGCTATTTTTGGTAATGCTCACTATGAAGAAAAACGTGAGTTCGATAGGTACTTTTGATTGGCTCAGCATAATTTCGAATCGAGACTGTTCCGGCATACGCACGCGAATACGCATTTGTTCTCCGACTTTCTCTGCATCCAGACCATGCAATGGAAGAAGTAATGGCTTCCGGTGTTCATGCCCGCAAACTTCTCCTATACGAAAACTAGTACTCGCAGATAGCTATGAAGGAAACATATTGAAAAGCCGCGTAATAAATTGGAAGAAAAAAACTAATGAACTGTAAAACAATTATTTGCTGTAATACTGTTTTCGTATGCGATTTTCCCGTTTAATTAACAAATGTCAATTCCATTTTAGATTACTCTTCTTTTATAATACATTCGCGGGCCAAAATTGGACCGCGGACCTTAGGTTGTGCATTCCTGCCATAATGCTAAATTAGCAACCCCTTAAGTCTAAATGGGGGAAAAAATGTATTTATAGAATTTTTCGAAATTTTAAAAATGCTACATTGTAAATGGATGTATGAATTATAATGTAAATTTTCATGAAAATAAAGACATTTTTTTGTCTTAAAATGTGCTCCACATTTAGTTCAGGATCTCGTATATTTGGTGAAAAAAGCCTCAAATGATCCAACTAAATAATTCGACAACATTTTAAAATATTTTTTAATACATCAACTTTAAAAAAAACTTAAAAGAATTCTTTTCTTACAGAATACATATAAGTCAAAAAATAAAGAAAACATGAATGGCAATACTATATTTCACAGAATGCTTAGGGCATCGCTTTTCACAGTTGTCAGAATGGTGCATGATTCCCCCCCCCCCCATCACAGATAAATATACCTCAGAAAACTACAAAAAGACGGATAGCTAATGAAAAAGGTAATACTTTATTTCTCAGCATGCTTAGGGAATGGTTTTTCACACATATTGTCAGAATGGTGCATGATTCATCACAGGTAAATATTGTTACGTAGATCGGGGTTCGAGGATTTTATGCACAAGCAGTCGTAAGCAACAAGACAGTTCTTTGCGAGCGATGCGTATTTATTAGCGTAAATCAATCCTTAAAAATACAGGATTCAACAGCAAAGTTCACTGAATAAATAACAGAAGGATTTCACACCTTCAACAGCACTCAGACACAATAAGCAGTGTCTAAATACACGTATGTAAATGATTATTCACAAGCACAGCCGAGCTGATTAAGTTCAAGGCAATCGCTAATCAAAACAGTGCTCCCTACTCGCTGGTTGAAATCAGACTGACCGTTGCGGCGGGTCTCTCTCTATTTAGAGCAGAGGCCGAAAATTCTGGAAAGATGCGCTCGCGCCACAGATCGAGAAATTAGTGGATTTCTCTACTAATTTCTAGAAGAATCCAGAGGGTTACGAACTCGCCAACATGGTCGCCAAAGTCGTCAAATTGGCCGCCAAAAATGATGCCAACTTGGCTCTATCGCCAATATTTCGCCAAGTTCCCATTGAATCGCCATTATAACGTAAGGGACGGCGTTGCTTGTGAATATTACAATCTTATCATGAAATAAATATAGCATAGAGTAATATAAAGGCATTGCACATCCAAATACAAATTATTTACATTATTTTATACAAAATTCGTAACAATATATATAAGAGACAAGGAAAAAGATATTTTGCTAATGAACGGTAATAATACTTTATTTCTCAGAATGGTTAGGCTATGATTTCCAAACACATACTCAGAATGGTGCATGATTCATCAGGAATATATACCTCGTAAGTCAAAGAAAAGATAGACCACTAATGAATAGAAATATTACTTTACTTCTCAGAATGCTTTGAGTATGGTTTTCTACACTTATTGTCAGAATAGCCAATAGAATGAGAAAAGCAAGGCCCATATAGTAAGAATGAGCCCAGAACGAACAGCATTTAAAATTTTTAATGAATTCCCTCTGATAAAAGACCAAAGGGAAGGCCCAGAAGGAAATGGAATGATTGTGTGAATAAGGACTTGGCTATTCTGTAAGTGAAAAGCTAGAGATCAATTACTGGGAGAATGGCAGAATGGGAAAAACTTCCCAGAAAGGCTCAGGCCCTCAAAGGGCTGTCATGCCAATGCTGCTGCACGATTCATCATAGAATATATACCTCAAAAATAAAGAAAAGATAGATTGCTAACGAATGGCAATACTATATTTCTCAGAATGCTTAGGATATGGCTTTCCACACATATTTTCAGAATGATCCATGATTCATTAGATAAATATATATATCAAAGCAATAAAAAAATAACTAATATAAATGTAGTAATACTTCTTTATTCCTCACTCTTCTAAGATATGGTTTCTACACATAAACCCAGAATGAAACACGATTCATCACTGATATAAAAATATATCAGAAACAGAAAAAGAAAAATTAAATTGCTAGAGGAAGGCGAATATCTCTTCTCGGATCATTTTGTTTATGTTTTTTGCACAAATACTCATGGTAAATGATTCATCAGAGTGGTTTTTTGAAAATTACCTGTTTTTGACCAAAACAGTTTATAACTTAGTGATTTCTTGGAAAAAAATTCACACGTTTTTCAAGTGTTAGGATGAATCATTCACATCTAGACAAAGAATATTAAAAAATTTCAACAAAAATTGGAGGTTAAAAAAATTAAGTATTTTTCTTTCTATCTAAATCTTCTTAAAACTTTATTTCCATTATTTCTCATTACATTTATGTGATTAAAAGTTATTGTTGTTTGCTATCAGTATGTACGTACAACTTAGGAGCTCTAAAAAAATTTCACCCCCCTCGAAATAAAATTTAAAACTTTATAAAACCCACTGCCTCCCAGGAGCTCTAAAATTTATACTTATTTATTTGCAAAAGAATATTGAACATGTGTAATGTGACTTTATTTATTTTGGTCAAGGAGTGACACTTTATTCATGTGAATGAGTGAGTGAAGGGTTTAAAGGTGCATGTGAACATTTCGATTAAAAAGCGACAAACACTAAAAACAATGGAAGGTTTAATTTGCAACCCATTTGCTGCATGTAGCAAATGGTTGATACATTGAAAATAAGACATATCTCAAAGTTAGAATTGTCAGATATTACTTTGATGGATATCTACATTAAGTAGGTCAACCCCTGAAATAAGAAGCGTCATCCGATCTATAAATGGCCAGATGTTAAGACAGTCCATGATCATTTAGTTTTCCAGTTTTATTCAAGATAGTTACAACAATGCTGGGCTTCATAACTATATTGGAAAAAGAATCCTTATATAGAATAATATAATGACCAGAATTTCAAGAACAATTCAAAACCGATCAACATCAGCACAAATTTTTAGCCTTCCGAGGTATAAATATAAAACTAAAAAAAGTAAAACTGAATGATGTTAAAATTAGAATGAGCAGTTTTTAAAAATGAATATCAGAATAGATTTTTGAAGTGTAAGAAATTGGGAGGAAAAAAGATAACTACATACAGGCATTACCATTTCGGAACCAAGCATTCATGCTTTTCAGTTTAAAGATAGAAACCAATAGTTATTTGTAGTTAAATTTACTATTGCATACATTCCAGAAGATATTTTAGAGCAGGGGTACTTAATCTTTTTCTGCCCCAGGTCACATTCATAAGACAGCTATTTCATGCAAGCCGCAACATGAGGATTAATGGCAAAAATAAAACCAAAGCAACAATAGACATTTAAAATGTGGAAAATTGAACAAAATATTGAAATTTGTTAACATATATGAGGATTAATGGCAAAACTAAAACCAAAGCAACAGTAGACATTTAAAATGTGGAAAATTGAACAAAATATTGAAACTTGTTTATGGCTTTTACTTTAATACTATATTAACTTCTCTATCTCTAACACACAAAATTCGGTTTAATGCATTTTTTGCGGAGTTACAGGACAGTTTCGATATCTTTAAATCAACACACATTGAATGACCAAAGCCCCTTGTTTATGTCCTATTGTCATACTAACTAACAAAACTGCCATAAACTTAGATAATTTTGTTTTATTTTATTATTTTTTTGTGTGGATAAAACCTCACTTATTTTTATTTTTGATACTTATTTATCAAGTGTTTAGTATGGCAGCGAAATTTTTTAACAGAATTCCTGACAGAAATCAGTATAATTTGTTTATAATTCATTCAGACAGACATGTGCATATTTTTTCAAAATTTATTCAAACACTTATTAAATTTTATTAAATTAAAAAGTTCTTTTCGGAGCTAAAAATAATTTTGGATTTTATTTGTTGATAACAACTATAGACCTTACAACATGTAAATATAGAAAAACTAAGTCATCACACTAAAAGAAAAAATATGTTATTTGAATAAAGAAAGAAACAATGTCAGAAGTCACTTAATACTGTACCAACATATGATGAAAAGAACTGCAGTTCTGAGATCCTACAGCAAAGTCAATCATCCAATACTAGTATGACATCTTTTCAATCCAAAGAAAATTACATTTTATCACACAAGCTATGTTATCCGAATTATTACAGAAAGTTCCTTAAAAACTGTTCACTATTTTGCGATCAAACAGCACCATTCTATGGAGTAAGATGGAATTTTTATAGAAGTCTTGCAATGAAAACTACAGAGCTGTTTACTCAAGATTTCAAGACGAGGAAAAAAGGCTCCATGAATGCTCAGCAGTGAATAGTAAACTAGTTAGAGCTTTCTTATCCAGAAGCCAGAATACTTAAAATTTTTTTTTTTTTGCTAAGAATGCCAACAATAGATAAAAATATATATTTGTTCAGCGCTTACATTATTTACTGTTAAAAAAAGAAAGTAAAGAAACATGTTTGAAATATCAGGTCTAACAACCACAGAAACTCACATAAAAGTCGATGATTCTCTAAAAAAAAAAGGGGGGGGGGAGAAATCATTCATGTGTCTCATTTGTTTGCACTTGTCAAAAGCGAGGACATACGATACCCTAGGATTAAGTATAGTTATTGATATCCTTAACTTTGAGCAAAGTTCTGTTAAAGTACTATCAGAATTGTGTGGGACTAATGGGAATCGACAATAAGGAGTATCGCATATGGCAAAAAGGACATGTTGGTGTGTGCAACAAGAATTTCGATCAAACCTTTGAAGTCATAGAGATGCATGCTGTCCAAATGATATCACGACAATCATTTAAAGAATGCCAAATGAGATTTATTCCCATACTGAGAGATGGCAACTAAAATCCTTAAAATTTTTAGAAAAATAACATGAATCACATGTCAAAATGGAAAATGAGGAATTACTGAACCATACTGGAATGAAGGTAACTTGATAAACGTAAGTAGGGAAACTTTATTAATAAGAGAAAATATCATGAAACTACAAAAGTTTAGAGAAGTGTCATAAAACAAAATGCACTAGCCACCCAAATAAATTATAGTTTGAACGAGAAAATTAATGTGAATGGGGGTAAAAACGTGGGGTGTTCTATAAATATATCAATTGTTATAGTTTCTAACTTCTATTCCGAAATGCTGAGTGAGTGTAAAAATGTAGTACAAAGCACCCCACGCTTTTATCCCAATGACATTAATTTTCTCGTTAATCATTTTATTCTTATATTAAGAATTATTTTTTACTTTTTAGTTCAAATCAGTATAAAAGAGTGCTCTTTAGTATTTTTTTAAAACTATAATTTATTTTTCATTTTTTAGTTTGATCTACAATAAAATCATGTTATGCACCATGTTTTTATAATGGACTAAAAAGTATAAAATTCCTCCTATTCTTTTTTCACATTTTTATGCATTGCCATCTACTTCTGAACTATGGTCCAAATTTAACTCATCAGAAAGTCACACAGTTTAATCAATTACAAGATTCCACCTGGACAGACATTCAAGAAAGCGAGCTAATAAAAGCATGATAATATTAAGTGTCAATCGTATTATCCCCTTTTAAAAGTATTGCTATAATGTTGATTCCTGTCATCATTTCTAAACGTATTGCTTTATAAAAATAAAAAATATTTAGCAGTGAAGATAAATTATTTTTTTACACACACAAACCTTTTTTTATTTTCATTTTCAGAAAAATGTTTATATTATGTGATTAAAAATTGCTAACACACATCCACCCTCCACTTACTTACATAAAGAACACTTTTTTTTTTGTTTATCTTATTTGTATAACCACAAGTGTATTTCACACTTGCATATAATTAACTTTAAATTGAAAACCTCGCTTTAGGGTTACACCTTATTCCTTTAGCTGCTAAATCTGGAAATGGCATATGCAATTTGAAAATTGTATGTGCAATAAGTTGCCAAATCTGGAAGTGATATATGAAATTGTTGCCAAATCTGGAAGTGATACATGGAATTGTTGCCAAATCTGATTATCATTATTCCTGACGATCCTGATAAGGACAATGGAACAAAATTATGAAATTATTGTATTGTCATAAGCCCTTGACAAGTGTGCAAAATTTTGAATTAATCCAATCTTTTACAGCAGGTAGAAATCGAGTTCTAAGATTCCGTTACATGCAAGTGAAACTTATAAAAGCATGTTAAAAACTAAAACAATTTATGCCAGCCTAAAACAAAGTTTGTCAACGGACAAAAAAAAACCTCTATGCATGGAAAAGGGACCACAAAGCTCCATGAAGACTCATTTGTTGCAGCAAGTTATTCATAAAATTGTGCCTGTATATCAACATTTGACATCACCACTTGATAAAAGCATTGCTGGCAAACTCAACTCTAATGAGTGTCCATAGCTGCATTTGATGATAATGTCCAAAGAAGTGTTTGTCTCAAAAAGAAGTCAAGAATTAGTCAACAGATGCAGTTGAAAAGAATTATTTAGGTTACGTAAAGTCTTGATAATGAAAAGAACAAATATGTGTAAATGAAAGTTTAAAATTATTACTAAAAGGTGGCATCAATCTTGCAGAGCATCCAGTGATTTTCATGGGCAACGTAGATGCATCAAAATTTGCATAACCCACAATTTCCACGGATATGCATTTTTTTTTTTTTTACTATTCAACTGTTCAACCCATGTTGTTACAGTTTTAAAATGTTTTACAAAAAATTTTTGTATATTTTAGCCTAAAATGCAGATTTGAAATAGGTAACAAAAAAAATACGCAATTTTTAACCTACTTCGGAAAAATAACTATACAGCAAAAGGGTTAAAAAAATAAACTACAAAAGAAATACTACCAATATAGAGATGGTGTTTTAATTTTTTATTAATTATTTTTTTGTGATTGACTTTGCAAAACATTTTATGCTGATTTGAGAATAACTTTTGAACTTGTAATATTGTATTGAAATATTTTCTAATAATTTATTGTGATTTTGGAATGTATTGAACACAATTTATGGTTAATGTCATTATAATAAAGAACATTCTGCTAATTCACCCTGGGGTCACCTTGGATTTAAATCAGTTTTAATCTCTGTTTATAGAAAGCCTCAATATGACCATGTAACAATAAAAATTGCAGAATCATGCCTATCCTATAATTATTTCATTATAAATATTTTAAATCAAATTTGTGGTTATATAACCAATTTTTTTTCAAAAAAAAAAAACAAACTTGATAAATTATTAAAAAATTTTTAAATCAAAAATTCATCTTGAAACCAAAGTTCGAAATACTCCACGCTTTGAAATTTTTGTTAAGTTATTATGGAACTAACCAAAATTATTCCTCAAACTCTCCAAAATAATGTCACTATATTGGTTTCTCACTTCATCCTATCCGAAAGACTTGAATCTTCCGTATTTCAATTCTCGTGCTCGAATAAGATTCACTTTACATAACAATTTTCACTCACACATGATAGTTTCTAATTCAGAATTAATAATATATCCAGCCAAATTTTCCTGGTGAATATTGTTGTGAAATTATAATAATTTATATTTGTGTTCAACAGGTAATTATAGTGTCATACACAGTCACTGAACGACAGCCTTTGGTACTTTTGTTTTATACGCACTATTTTTTTATATTTATGTTTTGTTCTGCTCTTGAACAGAGGGAATGATGGCAATGTCATCTAGTTTTGTTCTTCATTGGAAGAAATTTTAAAAACTCCTTGTTGATTGTGAGTTTTGTTGAGCAAAACTCAACTGTCTTTATTTTAAACACTGTAAAATATCTGCACTGGAGTCAAAAGCCAAGCTAAAATACTTGCAGTTTTTAAGTCTTCAATTAAGTTATTAAAAATGTGATTTGCAATGTCTTTAATTGAGTAATTAAAAATGTGCTTTGCAATATCTTCAATACAGTTAGCATAAGTAGAATCTCTGAGAGCTGGATTTATTTTATTTCTGAATCTATTTGATTTTTGTTACTAAACTTCTAAAAACAGATCATCAGGAATATTTAAGAAACACTTTCACTATTTCTGTATCAGAAAATGGTTTCACATATTTACCAATATTTTTTTTTAACATTACACTTCCACAACTAATCAAATGAGTTGCTGATTCAAGCTTGTTTCTTACAGCAAAATCTCAATGATTGTCTTGAAACAACCTATTTCTTTAGGATATTTTTCGCTTGAAAGGAATGGGGGATAACTGAAAATTAATTACTCCCGTAAAATGGTCACTACTTTAATATTATTTATTATCACTAACTGTAACTATTAAAAATAGAATTGAATGACAGAATTTGTCAGTAAATCTTAACTACATTGATCTTAAATAACTTAATTTCTTATTACAGTGGACCATGGCTGGGCCACTGGGGCGCATGCCCTTTCCCTTTACATCTAATGCTAACACCTTAAGAGGGAGAGATACTTTTTAAAATACTTTAATTGAGAAGAAAAAAAATTTCCACATTATAAGTGAATTTTGTTACCTGAAATATTTGTTTACAGAAGCTATTTAATAATAAAAGAAATGCTTAGTATTGATTTTTTAAGAAATAAAGATTTTATTGAAATAAAAAAAATGAAAGAAAATAGCTTCAAAATAATTCCAAAGAAATAATAAATTCATTTTAAAATGTTTTCGTTGTCTCAGTAAATTATCAATTAGATCCTTAAAAAAATTAATCCTTTTGAAAATATCGAATAAAGCATTTCCATTTTCTCTTTTAATTTAAATTATAATTATTTTCAATGTTTTAAATTACTTATAAAACAATAGAATAGAAATGTTATTTGAAAAACAAATAATTATATTTTATTTTAAAACAAAGTTCCGTTTTGTTACTTATCTTGCCTAAATAAATTTTGAACTTCCTTTTTTTGTTGTTGTTGTAAACAGTCTCATATATATAAAGATTTCCTCAGCTTTAAAAAATAAAAAAATGGTGACAATACAAAAAACCTAAGTTTACAGGAACAAACTCAAATTTACAAAATCTTAATAGCTGTTTGATCCCCTTTCCCAAAAAAGGGTGTTACTCTTTAAGTACAAATACTTACACTTAACTTAAAAATGTCTCTCTCTCTCTCTGCAATAAATTGTTAAGATACAAATGAACAAGAAATATAGAACACTACATGATATCTTTTCGGCAGTGGTACAAGTAATTTGTTTCACAAAAATTTCCTAAAATGAAATTATGAAAAATGAGTTTAAAATCTAATAATTGCTATATTTTCATATCTTATATATTTCTCATTTTCACTGCACAGAAATGAAGAAAAGTTTCGTACTTCATCTTTCTATGTCGAAAAAATATTTTTCTCATTTATCAATTTAGGCCAAGATCAATAAGCAAGACAAATCTGAAATGAAAGAAATACTTCCATTTGACAGATTTTTGCAATCAAGAACAAGCACAAAACTTTCATATTTTAACTTGCATCAACACCCAAATAAACTAATTGCTTCCTTTTAAATGTTATAGAACGATTGATTATAAATACAAAAAGGATTAATGTTTTTATTTATTTTATGTGTGTATTTTAACAGCTTTCACTGCAATACTAACAATATTTAAAGCAGAGAATAAAAATTTGAAATCATTAGTGATGAACAATATATTAAAAAAAAATCATAGTTTATTATTTATCTCAATTAACTATAACTCTGGTTATCTTTAAAATTTCCTCATCAGCATCCATACAAACAAAAGAAATCGAAAATGAATAGTTAAACTAAATGAATTTATGCTGATAGCTGACATGAAATTCAAAGTGATAGCTTTCATTTTCCAACTCCTTTTAGTGTTAATGGCAACTTTCTGCCATTCCACCACAAAAAAAAGAGGGGGGGGGGGAACAATAAAATGAATTAATGCTTGGTTCTAAGAAACTGCTATGATTTAAAACAATGAAACTGCAATATAAATGCTTTATGAGAAATGATTTTCTTCATTGTATATCTACAAAAAACAAAAATTGGTCAAATATTCAAAATAAGGTATGTGTTCTATTCCCACATCAAATTTTGTGAAAGTGTTAAAACATTCATAATTATAATTTTAAATTAACAAATTTTAATTTTTTATGCAATTCTTTCCTAAAAAGAAAGATATATAAGTAATTTAAAAAAAGAAGATGCCAGACAACAAATTATTTTTTAATTTGTTTAGCCCCCAAAATGTTTTAAATATGGAAAAATAGAATCACTATCTAAAAATAACTTTTAAAATTTCAAAATATTTAGCTGTATTAGGAATTTTTATATATATAATGGTACTTTCATTTTAACCACATACCATTCGCCAATTTCTACAAATTAGTGTTTACTCAGAAAATGTTTAATATTCATCTTAGGACAGTATCAAACATATCCTCTTTGCCTTTTCCTCTAAATAAAATAGGTTACCATGAATTATAAAATCTAAAGCAATGAATCAATGGAATTGATGAATTTATATAAAAATAACCCCTAATGCTTTAATTAAAATGTTAATAAAAATAAGATTCTAACAGGAATTATATAATAAAATAAAATATCCACAATAAAAATTGACTTAATTGCATTACAGTTTATAGAAAAGTTCAATTATAGAAATGTGGGTAAATGTGATTCCTAAAAATTAAATTGCTTACAAAGTACAAGGAATATTTGAAACCACATTCACAGAAAGAAAGAAAAAAAATCTTTCCCTTTTTACCCTCATAATCTTAACTTTTAACTTCACACATATGGGAAATATATTACATTCTTGATTGGTATAAGTTCGATATACAGACTTTTTTTTTGGCTCCTTTTTCGGGCGATTGTGCGCCAGATTCTGTCTACCCTGATTCCCCGTTTTCCGGTCGGGTTCCGCAGGGTTTTTGTTTTATGGCGAATTTTCCAATCAGAGCAGTAATGTTGTTTTATGGGAAGGGGTGTTATTTAAATAAACTTTAGTTCTTAAAATAAAACATCGGATTATATTACTTTCAAACAATTCAAAATACTGATACTTGCATATTATTTACAACTTAAGCAACAGTTTATTGAATCAGTTTGTTAACAAAGAGCTCAATTGCAGTAGGAACAATCATAACAACCTCTCAAATTATAATTGTTTGGCAGTTGAAATAAAATGTTTGCATTTCATTATATTCCATATAATTAGATTTTATGGTACTTTTTGGTTTCGCTGGTGCCAAAAATAACATGAAGTCGCCAAAATTAATATAATTGACACCAAGCGGAATATTCTGGCTTGTAACCCTTTTACCACTTCATTTTCAAAACAAGTAGTAGTCTCCTTCTTATCAATGTATTTTCTATAACACATAAAAATAGATGAAAAACCATTGAGAAGAAACATTTACTTACATTTTTTAAGTGAATATTATGTCTTGTAGCCAATAAAGCGAGCCTGGAGAGATTTGAGGTGGCAAAATGGAAAAGTACCGGTTTTATTTAAGTATTAACCTTTACTTTTTGCTAACTTGGCAAATTAATGTCATCATATTGGATAGAAGTCCAATACAAAACGTGTTGCTGGAGCAACACGTTTGCCAAAGACGTCTATTGCCAAAGATGTGAACTAAAAACTAAGGCTTTACAATTTCCCCCCTAATAAATTCAATCAAAGTTATTTGTATACTATTCTGAGTTATTACGGTCTTTTTACACTTTTCGACAATTGTTAAGCATTTTATTCTAATATGCAGAAATTATGTTACATTTCATTAGAGAATTAAACCCCTTATTTCTTTAACTCTTTCATAACATCTATTATGAATGAATAATGAGTTTTTAAAAAAAAGGAATGAGAAAGTAATGCTTTTTTTTTAATCTCAAGATTCTTTTTAAAACAAAATTATGTAATAATATAATTTGTACACTAAATTTTAATTGATTTACTGAAACAGCTTAATGTATATTTGAAAATTAAACTCTATGGGGCTATAAAAAAAGTAAAGTTGTTCAGCAGAAACAAATAACTTTTGGTACTGTATTTTCCTGTACTTAATCCGCAGCGGCGTATTATCCGCGAAGTCGTTTTTTCGAGAGCAAAAATAAAAAACATTGCATAATCCGCTGCAATATTTATGGCAGATAAAAAATTACACACAACATGATTAAAATTATAAATAATAAACCGTACAGAAAAAATTTTTATTTTTTAATTCTTTTTTCCATTAGACATTACCATAATTTCTAAGCTTACACGATTTTAATATCTGTTATTTCTGACATTTAAAGACTAATTTCTTTCTCAGTCCTGCAGGTATTAGTTGCAAATGTGATCTTCAGAGCATTTTTAACATTCTCAATGAAATGTGATTCATCGAGTCCAAAATTAAAAAGCTTTGGGTCATATTTTTCAAAATTAGCCTTGTCCCCGACCCCTTCATGATTGAATATTTGATTCATCAATGTCAAACAATCTTGCAGTCTCCCAATTTCCTACTTTGGTAGCCTTTTTTAATAACGTTTAGTTCAAAATCAGCCGTGTAATTTACACGCTCTCATTTCATCATGACAACACATGAACTTTAATATTTTCAGGATGAAACAGCTCAGTTCAAGACAGAATGGGAAATGACTGTAATATCTTTCCAAGGAGCTGAATTCGTTCTTAAAAATAATTGGTCAAAACTGATTGTAGCTAAATATGTCCGCCGAGTTAAAAAAAAGGTTTTTTTTTTCAGCGCCATCTGTTACTTATTTATAAAACATAAGTGAGGCACAATTATTTTAAAACTTTATTGTACGCGTTTCTGATGGAGAATGTTTATCATATTATTCGCAGAGGCATATAATGCACAAGGAAATTTGAAACTTTTTTAATACATAATACATGTATTATATACAGGAAAATACGGTACTTTTCTGTTTCACTGGTGCAAATCTTCAAGCAGACATCATTAACCACAACTCACAATTACACATAAAATAATGTTTGTTAAAAAATTGTTTATTTTGGAGGCATACCGAAATAATTTACAAGGAATATTCTGTTTGGCATCTGTTGTATCCTTTTTAGTGACTTTATCACCTGGCATTGGTGAAACGGAAAAGTAGCTTTTTTTCATTCTAAAAATGCCTTTTCAAACAAACTGCATCAGTACAGAAAAAGAAAAAGTTTGTTTAGATTTTATTTCTGCTATTTTTATTCATTACTACATAGTTTTCATACACAAAATCCAAACTTCAACCGTATCACTGAAGCAATTTCATTGGATTATTTTTGCATTAAGCCTCTACATGAGTATTGCATCAAATAGTTTTACTAATAATGTTAAGAATAAATTAAGATATCTAAAATATCTAACTCAAATCCACCTTGGAATATACTGCATTAAGATTTAATAAATTACAACAATTTCATTAATCTGACGTTGTACGCTTATCTTGGTAGGACAGAACCCAGGACCTTTGGATCCGAAACCGAGTAACTTAATCACTACACCAAAATGATCATGGTGCAGAGGTTGTTACTGGCTTATATTGATTAGATCACTACACACTCCCCTACCAGAGAGTTGATTAGGCGAACGAATGATGTTAATGGGAGCGGTCAGTTTCTTGTGTGTTGGATAAGTTGCGTCATGTTTATCTGACGAATTTTTTTCTTTAGTTGCTCTCTTTTTTTTGTGGGTAGATGGCGCCACGACAGATCAACTTAGGTTTCGCTTTTCTTAGTTAAGCTAGGGTCACCAAATGATGTGGCGTGCTTATCTTGGTTGGACAGAACCTTTGGATCCGAAACTGAGTAACTTAACCACTACACCAATATGATCATCATGGTGCGGAGGTTGTTACTGGCTTATATAGATTATATCACTACAAATCCAATTATTGAATATAACCAGTGTTTTAAGTTCAGTTAGAATGTAAAATGTTGGCAGAAATACTAAACAGATGCCCACTTATTAAAAAAAACCTTATCAAAGTGAATTATTAAAGTGTCCGATGTATTCTAAAATGAGATATTCTATGGGGAGTAAATATTCATTTCATATTATTTTTGTGTAATTCTTCATTCTATGTGATTAAAGACTATTTGCAGTCAGCAACCCAAGTTTAGCAGACAGTTAAAAGATAATTCATTAAGTACCGAGAGCATTAACGAAATCAAGAATAAGCAATGACATAGGAAATGCATATAATATTAAGAGAGGAAATAAGTAATACTTTAAAAGAGCTGAAATAAATCATTTATTTCTAAAAAACTAGAGAGAACTACACTTTTAGAAAGTTAAACCAACCCATACACAATTTATTTTGGAGAATACAACCAGAAAAACATATTAATTATGACGCAACTTGAATATGTACAATGAAACAATACCCTTGATTATAAGTTTTAAAATAACATGGATGAGTTCTAGTTTTGTCCCTTGATTGATGCATTTAAATAAGATTGTGTCAGGGACTCTTACTATACAAATATCTCCTAATTGCGAGAGAAAAAGATGTTTTCATACGCCAATTTAAGTTATCAGCTATAAATATAAACTTGAAAAATAATTTAAAAGCATGAAAATACAGGTAAGGCTCATAAAAATGAGAACACCATATCAGCACAAGTAGCAATCATGTTAATAAACTGCCTTATTTGGTTTTGGATTATAAGTCACTTAGGATGTGCTCAACTATAAAACGAATTTTTTCTCTTTAGAAGAGTTTTGTAAAATTGAAACTACACCTTTACTAACATTAATTTAGCAAACAGACCTCAGAATTTGTCTTCACTAAATTTACGATATCAAACTAGATGCACCAGGAAAGAAATTAGCAAAATTTAACAATATTTAAATGGAAATGAATGGTATGACTTAATTAGAGAAAAAAGGAAAAGAAAATTATACTCTTTACTCACTAATAATAATAAGTAAATAAGTAAAAAAAGAAATATATTATCAAAAAGAAAATATTCATAAAATAAATGAAATTTTGAAACATATAATAATGAACTTACCTTGTGACACAATAACTGGATTTCCAATGGGTTGCAGAGTTGTATCTGATAAAATTTCATTTATAATTTTTACATCATCCGCAGGTTCAAAACGGTTCACTTTAAGATATTCTAGAAGTTGAGGTTTTACTTTTTTTCTCCATGCTACATAATCCACAAGGTTTCCACCACTTTTTAAGAAATAATATTCAGCTTGTGACTGATAGTATTTAATTTTCAGGAGATAATTCTTTTTTGTGATATAATCCGAAACTTTTTTCCGTTTTGTCAGATCTTTAGTAACTACAGCAGATTTCTCTAACTTTATCCTTTTAGCTTTAGGACTGCTTGGAATGCTAGAAACTTTGCCTTCATATGGCATCAAACCATACAACAGTTTATTTACACTGGACAAAAGTAACATCAATTCTGAATTATTTACAGTTAACACACTAGCACGCACAGGGCTAGTGGAAAGCAACTGTCGCTTCACACCAGTCCTCAACTGATTTTGAGTAATGGGAGACTTGGATGCCATTGTAGCCACTTGTATAGGCTGCCCAGATGCAGTGATGACAATCTTTTGCATTGTGTTAGTGGATGCCAAAGACGATACAGCTGCACTTGCAAGACTGTATGAGTGAACTTTGGTCACATCACTTGAAGGTGTAAGACTAGCCGAGGAGTCCAACACCATGATCTGTTGGGAAGAGCCCCCACTCCCTAGGGTAGTGGGAGTTATGTGCAAATAGACATCGGACATGCCACCGCTGTTTAGAACTATCCTCGGTGTCTGTGACACCGGTTGAGCTATGACTGCAGCACTTGCTGTCCGTTGAGCACTTGTGACAACGTTTGTAATGTTCCCAATGGTCTGGAATTGCTGTGGCATGGAAGCACTTACATTCACAATGGAATTTTGCAATTCTACAGAGTGATGGGAGGAGTTGGAAGTGGCAGCCACCAAAAGGTGAGCGAGGTCTGACGTTGATGTAACTGTACATCTTGAATTTACAGAATCAGGTGTAGTAGTAGTACTGGTACCTAAGACATACAAAATTGAACATTAAGTTGAATGTAGCTAATTCTGAGATTCTAAATATACAAATATTTAGAATGAACATTGATTTTAAATATACAAGTAAATTTAGCCCATAAGAGCAAATGCCTCACAGAACCTCAAATTACAAAAGACTATTTTTTTTAAAAATAAAATTTTAAAACAGTTTATAAGCCATTATTAATTACTCATTATGTTTGATAAACTTTGTTTAGGGGAAAAAGGGATTAAATACACAAAATTTTTCTAAAAATTCCAAAAAATTAAGGAGAAATCTCTTAAATTAAAATGCAGTTTTAAGTTAATTGTGAAGACAAAACAAGATTACTATCTAAATAGCACTTATTTTTGAAAATTACTGAAGAATATAACTTTTAAGATTAAAAAGAGATCCTTTCTTATTAATAAAATATTAAAAACATACATCAGAAGCTACCTGTGTATTATCACAACCTGATTGGCACTATTAATATATATAATTATATGAAACGAAGCACATGACTGCCAATCCAGCGGATACGACACATGTGAAATTGGGGTAGCCAACTTGGCAAGTTATCTTGAACATTGCCGACAGTTGAGATAATATGCAAGTACCAATCAAACTTATTATTTTAAATGAAACATTTGAAATTTAAATAATAATTTTAAGAATTAAGTCTCAAGTACTAACCTTGAATAGGTGTCACTACATGCTGCAGAGTGGGTCCAATAGACACTCGACGATATTGTAAGGTACCTTCTGGAATGGTACTACCTTCTGATAATATGACAGCAGTAGGTCCACCTACAGAATTTGTAACAAAAGTGGCTCGACGTTGATCAAGAGAATGAACTGTTCTAATAGTAGCAGGAGCTGTCCTTGGGGATGGAGAGCTAGTAACTGGGTCCTCGGGTGTTTGCTCTTTAGTAATGTTGCCATCTTTTCGAGCTTGGATCATGACCCTTTACAGTGGGATAACTGGAAGGAAAAAAACATACCTAAATATGCTACACTATGTTCAAGCAATCATCATTTGACATTATGCACCAAAAATAAAATAAAGTGTTTTTTACATAAAATTAAATATTTTTAAATATAATTAAAAGTTACTCAGAACTTTTTATTCAATACTTTCATTTAAAAAAGCTAATAAAGAAATAAGTAATGGAATATAGAAAATTCACATCATTTGAGCTTTCATTTAATGTAGCAAGAATTTGGAAATTTTACAAATATAGTTATTAGAGCTAATAAAATTGAGTCATTTCTTTCTTGTGACTAAAACATTTTAAATTATATAAAAATTAAATATGTTCAATTAAGTTATTTCAAAAATCTAGTCTGGTAACACTTATAAATTCTTAACATTGTATCAATTTAAATAAGATATGCAACATCTTACTTCTGACATTAATAGTTTGAATTCTAAAAATGCATCACAAAATGTCAACAATTCAAATCGGTAAGGGAAGGGGGAGGTAATCATTTTTTAAAAAATCAACCAAATTATTAATATAATCATTTTTAAGAAATTAGCATTGTAAAAAGAATATGAATAATGCTAAATTATTTCAAATCAAATTATTTAAGTGGATTTTTTAATAGAAGACCTAGTTTTTACAAAGAAATCACAAGCTTGAACATGGTTATTTAATCAGATATACAAAGTGTCTAACAAGGTCTCATGCCCCAACTTCAGAAATTACTGTGTGCTTTTCGTAAAAAAATTATTGTTGCTTGTTATTTTATTGTTTCAGTTTTCTCACACACCATTCTGTTTCTCTTTATAAAATGAGTTTATCATAAATTTCAACAATTATGCAGCTTGAAAATTATTTTGAATATAAATCACAGGATGTTAAGAACTTTGTGTGTCTGAATTCAACAAACAACATTGTAATTTCTTCAAAAGTCCATGAGGCAATTGCCACATTATCATACATTATGCCAGTGCTCCGCAACCTTTTCTCACCTACGACACACCAAAATTCTTTCTAGAATTCCACAGCACACCAAAAGCTAAAGTATATAGGTATTAATTGATACACAAATTTTACAATAAATGTTTGTTTTTTATTTGAAAAGTATACATACATAAAACCATAACATTTATTTCTACACAATCATATAATAATTATTAATGTGATACCTGCGCTTGTTTCAACGAACACAAAAGTTTTATATTCGGCCCAATATTTGACAACGCAACCCGAAGTTCTTGGTCAAGATCTTTTAAGCATGACCGCTTATCATTTTTAATTAATACAACATGTCATATTTAAATCTGTAAATTCCTCTTGAATTTGTAGAGGCAGTGCTTCCGTAGAATTTATTGCATTGGTTGCAAAAGGATTTCGAATCCAATCGTATTGTTCCGTATTAATGGAATAAAATATTGATCAAATTTCTGCTGAAGCATACTTAAATGTTGTTGGGCCAGATCCACAATTAATTGTTTGTTTTCAATTGTAATATGATTGGTCCTTTGGTACATTTCCAAACATCCTTTTTGCAACTCTTTCTGCAAAAGTTCGAGTTTTTTAATAAATCCTTGTAATTTGTCGGAACACGTCAAAATATTCTCATTTCGACCTTGCATTTTTTTATTAAGCTCATTCAAATGCTCGAATATATCAGCCATGTATGCAAGTTTGGCTATCCAGTAATCATCATCGAGGTGCTGGCATATTTCGAGCATATTCCGCGTTAAAAGAAATTCACGCACCTCGTGACGAAGCTCAAATAATCTAGCCAAAACTTTGCCTCGGGATAGCCAACGAATTTCTGTATAAAATAATGATTCATATTCGGCTCCCATTTCTGCACAAAGTAATCCTAAAATTCGCGAATTTATGGCTCTTGATTTAATTGTTTATGATTTTAATGCATTTATTCATCGTGTTCAAAAGTTCTTCCGGCAAATTCTTGACCATCAATGCTTCTCGAAGTATGCAACAGTGTGTAAATTGTACCGTCGGATTTTTTTTTTTTACACAAGAGACAAAACCTTTTTTACTACCTGTCATTGCCGCAGCACCATCCGTGCAAACAGCAATGCAGTTGCTCCATTGAATATTACATATTTTGAAGAAATCATTGGTTACTCGAAAAAATTCTTCACCGGTAGTTCGCTCTGGAACCTCCTTACAAAAATAATAATGTTCTTTAATAAAGTCCTCGTCAACAAAACGTACAATAGCTATCAGCTGTGCTTTATTTTTAATATATCAGTTGTTTCATCGATCTGAAGCGCAAATTTTTCAGCCGATAACAGTTTTTTAATCAGTGTTCCTAAAATATCGCTTGACATATCGTGAATACGTCTTTTAACAGTATCAGCAGACAACGAAACTTTATTCACTTACTTAACTTCATTGGGCCCAAGCATAAGTCTAAGGAGAGAGAGAGAGAAATATAGAGAGAAGGGAAAAAAAAGGGAAAAGAGAGATAAAGAGAGGAGGGAGAAAAAAGAAGTTAACAATTTCCATGCATGCTGGTTTAATAAGTGTTTTGCTAACAGTATGTGGCTTCTTCTGACGTGCAATTAATTTTGCAACATGATAGCTAGCTTCTAATGCCTTTTCAGAAACTGTTACGGCCGATTTCATAAATTTCTTCTGTTTTTTATTTTGTTCTAAGAACCTCTTAAAATATTGTTCGTCTTTGTTGGCGCAGCTAGGATGGCTTGAATATAGATGCCGCTTTAATTTACTGGGTACCATTGACTCGTTTGATAGCTGATCGCCACAAATGATGCACTGTGGTCATGGTGCTGTTTCGTCACCACACCACGAGAATCCATATTTAATGTAGTCTTCGCCGTACTTGCTTTTCACTACCTTCTTTAGGTTTTTTGTAACACTTGTACTGGGTTCTTCATCATCTGTACGTGAAGACGAATCTTTCCGACGTAAAAATTTATCCATATTTAAAGGGGTATAAATTTTTATACGAAGAACGTCAACCATACATAATTCAGTAAGATAATTAATAATAATTATCGTTAGTGGTAGGAACGTGTTTATTTAACTTTGTGTTGTAAAATAGTGACAACAATGACATACGAGTGAACGTGATGTACCACACGCAAATAACACATGCGCACGAGTCTTCAATGATGCACATAACGGTCATTTTGCTTTATCTATGATTAATTTGGTGGGCCTTGGTGTTTACACAACACACTATGCAGTTTTCAACTGTTCTCACCAGGGGACCATTGAATAATTATTTAGTTATAATAATTATTCTATAGTACAGGGGTGGCCAACCTTTTTGGGAAGCGTGCCGCAATCTGATAAAAAAAAAGTTACGCGTGCCACTTCCAACTTTTCTAACAAACCGAAAAAATACACAAATGAGAAAAAATGTTACTCATAGGCTTATTATGGGTTATTTACACCAAAAACATATTTTTAAACGCAAGGTCTATATAGTGAAAATGTTAAAAAAAAAAAAAAAAAAATGTTATAACAAATAAAACAAAAGTATAAACTTATATTTTATTGTTGATAAATTTTTACAGGATCAATCAGTTAGCATAGGAACAAAATAAAAATAAGCAACTTAACACATTTAATTTTAAATGATCATTAAGCAGTCAGTTTTTTCTTATATAACGTAGCTTTTGAATCTGTAGTTTTTTTAATCATCCATATTTGGATTAGTTCTTTAAGATGCTAACAAAATTAGCTGTTTTAGGTGCATATCAGCTAATTTTGAGCGATATTTCGATTTAATTACATTCATATAACAGAAAACATTTTTTCACAAACATGTGTAGATCCAAACCTCCAACAATATCTGACCGACAAATCACGTAAATTTGCTTGGCGGCACAAATTTCCAAAATTCGAGTCATTTGCAGTTAAAATAATTTCCTTATATTTGCTTTTCAGAGTAACATGGTGCTGTAGATCAATAATTTCAATTTGTACCTGAGGTGGGTAACTATTAATGTCTTGAACAGAAATTGAAAAAGTATTTGTGAAAAGTTCAGTATTTTTTTATCATCTTTGAAATCCTCAAACCTGGCATTGAAAGATTTCCGCAAAATGGATTTTAAATTTTAATCTATTATAGTTTAGAACATTAATAACTTTGTCAGATAATTCCTGCATAAATGGGAAATAAGTAAATTTTTTTCCTCCAAACTCCAGACAAAAAAAAAAGCAAAAGTTCGTTCACAAAAAAGGAGATGTATGACCAAATAGAGTAGGAAAAATACAATTTTTTCTTTTTAATCTTAAATTTAAATTGTTTAAACGTTTCATTATGTCGATAAGAAAAGCTAAATCCCACAGCCAATTTTCACTCCAGAGGAGCGAGCATTCACTGGGCAGTTCATCGTTTCTTCCAGATATTCTAAATCACATTCCCTGTAACTTCAAAATATCGCAAGTAAACTTCCTTTGGAAAACCAGCCCACACTACAATGAAGGAGTAACTCGCCATTTTCTTCCGTTTCTCCGGGGGGAAATGTACGAAATCTTCGTCGATTTAGACGAGCTCGCATTTTGTTGAAACAGCGCACCACTGGGTCAACAACGAAAGAAAAGTTTAAGTCCTTGGCACAAAGAGCTTCTTGATGAATTATACAATGATACTTGAAAACTTTTCTTCCCAAATCAAAGATCCCTTATCAAATAATTTTCAAGCAATGCGACAAAATCTTTTATTCTGCCAACCATGCAAGGTGTTTCCATCTGTGCAAACACTGTTTAATTTGTCCATTCTACTTTGTTAACGTCAATTACATTTTTAAGCTCCTTAAAACTGTCTTCACCTGTAGTTAAAACTAGTTGGCGCAAATCAAGAAGTTTTTCCCCAGTATCAAAATTATTGTTCGTGTAATGCACAAAGATGCTTAACTGCGCATTGTCTGTGATATCACAGCTTTCATCCAAAGTTAATGAAAAGTATTTGCAGTTTTGAAGTCCAGAAACAATTTGCGTTCAACATCCAGGCCCATGTCATCTGTATGACACATGACGGTATTTCTAGACAAAGTTATTACATCAACCATATTTTTGACATTTACATCAACAACATTTTGGGCGAAAATTGAAAGGCTACTTTTTATTATCTACTCTCTGTCTGAATATGGTTTCTTCTTGCGGGTTAACAAAGAAATCTTATAAGAAGCCTTCACCATAGTTTCCATTTCGTCATTTCTCTTCTGGAACAATGAGTGTTGGCCGGCTAAAGACTTGTTTTTTATTGATAAATTCCGTTCTCTAATTTGATCCGACAGGATATTTGTTGTTGAAATAACTATGCAGTTGTTTGAAATGACGGTTTAAGTTAAATTTTTTTGGAACTGCTATATAAACTCCACACATCAAACAAACAGGCTTGGGAGCATTTTGATGTGTAAACAAGTATTGTTCTTTCCAGACATTTTTAAAATCACGCGCGTGCTGCAATATCCTTTTCATAATTTCTTTTCGATGTCCAAGGTTTACTCATAAACATATTGAAAATAAAAAATGTTTAAGCAACTATGCTCTAACGCTAAAATCTAAAAACAATTTTATTAAAGGAAAAAAGTTTAACATCTTGCTAAACAGAGTTTAAAGTCAGCTGATTCTGACAGCTTGAGACAATTTACCGATGTTACACTATAAATTTTCTAGGCTCCAAATCCACAGCGTTCTAATTAGTCATAGATGCAAGTTCTCACTCCCTCTGCTTTATAAAGCGGCTACTTTGTGGAGATAAAATTACTTCTACCGTATCAACAATTGCTTTCCTAATATATTGCAGAATTAATTCTTGACATCGTAAATAGCCAACACCATCGGAAAAAACTTTTTATCTGACTTCACGCTGACAGCCAATAGCTATAAACACAAACTTCAGCACTGCAAGGGGAAGCTGAAATTCGAGATGCTCAAAAGCAACCAGCCCTGAGAGAGGGTGACTTTATGGGCAGATTCGACCTGTCCGAGAGAGAGAATTTTTTTTAGTCCCAAGTAACTCAACATTTTTCTCGGAACGTTAAAATGCGGTGGAATTGTAAGTTTTGGAGCATGATCTCATTTTTGGAGCTATTCTGAAGAAAAGAAAAAAAATCTTACTTAGCGCCCTTAAAATATTACCGACAATTTCTGTTTCTTACATATTTTCTTCATGAAAATTTTCCATTTTAATTCAATTCAGTAATATTTTCAAACATTTTTATAATTTTTCAATATGTCTTCGCGTGCCGCGGGTTGGCCACCCCTGTTAAAGTATATTTAGAAAAATAGATATTATTATGAAAAAAAATTGTCATTGTGTATTATATACATGATGAAAAATTGTAAAATGTCAAATACAATGTATTTGACCGCGGCACACCGGTTGCGGAGCACTGCATTATGTGAATTGATACAATTTTAAGAGCTTTGCATTTCCATAGTAACTGTATAAAATGCTACAAGAAAAAAACTCATGAGAAAAGGAGAAGCAGCTTTATTACTGCTGATGATTCCAGAGATTTTTGCTGGAACATTTTGGACATAACATATCTTCCCAATTATGAATAGCTTCATTTAAGCAATTATGTGAAAACCTAAATACATGTAGCCCTGTATAACATGGCACATCTATAGCATGGATTCACTCCAATATGGATCAAGAAAGAGCTAAATTCATATGACATCGTCACATGATAAATACAATCACGTATTTTCAACCAATCAGTTCATGTGCTTCACTGTTGCCAACTTTTGCTTTTTGCAGAAACTTTCCTTCAAAATTTTAGATATGTCAACAATATTGCATACTTGGTTTCAACAAATCAAACTTGGTTTAAAAATATATATCTATAGTACTAGAATTCTTTTTTTTATTTTGAAATTTTTTTTGAAGAATCTTAATATTTGAGCATTAGATTTGAAATGTAGTGTAAAACTTAAAAGTAGAACTAAATTAAATCGAATTTCAGTTTTAAATTCAATGGAGAACAGATGATTGCATTTTTATCATGTGACCATCATGAATTAAGCCCAATCATTGGGAACAATATAACTTGTTTTTAAAGTACATATTCACTGTCCTAAGATTCAGAAACTGAGCAAAATCCTTGCAAAACATGAAAATAAATAAAAACTATCAAACGCAAACATTACATAATTTGAAATTAGGGAAATCCTTATACAACAGCTCAATACGTGTGATAAAGCAGTACTTACAAATTCTGTTGTCAGCCTATTCATAAAAGGAAAATATGTGGCCAAATGCTGTGATTAGCAGCCTGGTTAAAGTGTAGAATAAGGGACCACTTGAGAAAGTTTTTTGATGACCAGAATTGGTTGCCAAGCAACTTTTTTATAAATATTTGAGATTTTTTATTTCTCATTAATATTTCTTTATTTTCATTGTAAAACTCCACTTAGTAAATTCTTAGAACACCAACCGGAAAATTAAGTTGTTTGGTGACCAATTCTGATAGCCAAAAAATTTTGTGACTTTGCCAAGGCAAAGTGCTATTCTACCACATTTTTTAATTGAGCATCTAGGTACTATAAGATTTTCAACAGAATTTTTATAATTTAGAATACTTTAAAACTTTAACTGCAATTCTTTTTTGCTACATAGATTAAATTTTTTTGGATAAGTAGTACTCAGCCTTTTTTGACGAAACATTCTTATTCTCATGAATTAATATGTAACTGTAATTTACATATGGTGAAATTAAAAAGAAATATCTTAAAAGATATAAGCGACGGTTAATAGTGCTCAATGATGATGAAGGAAACATTGTTTTAGTCAGATTAATATATGTAATACTTAAAAAAATTTTAATAAAGGTTAATCAATTATAAAAAATACCATGTTTTTAATTTTTGGAAATTAATACCCCTTCTCCCTCCTTTCATTTCCATATCAGTACATGTTTTGTAAAACATGGATTTGTATAACACAGCGATTTTTTGGAATTTAACTCCTGTGCAAAAAGTTATCTGTATCTTACAAAATAAGTGGGACAAATTCCTTATTCATTAATGTAAAAACCTTTGCTTTAAAATGTGCTGTATGGGGAGACATACGTCGCTAATGATGAAGAGCCAGTTCTTTTAACCAACTGTGCTCGACACTTTATACAGAGAACTTATACAGTTTGCATTATTAAAAGCATACGAGAAGAATTTTTGGCAAACAACTCATCTCAATAAATCTTTTGTTCCTCTGTTAGAGCATCCCTGAATTTTCTGCAGAATTATTTAAAAGAGGCTCTAGATTTATGAAGATAATTTTTTAACATTAAGCTAAAAACTGAAACTCAAAAGATATAACTCAAATAATCTTGAAATGCATTTCTTAAAACATGTGCAAAGTTCAGTTGTCTCCTAAAAAAGCAGGCATTCAGAACAATTTTTTTCACCATTACCATCAAAATAATTGTTTTTAAGTTTATGTAATATAAATTCACACACTAATCATCAATAAAGAGATACCTGATAAATTCAACCAAGTTACAAAAACGTATGATTAATCATCATTAAATCTCATGCAGTTCTAAATCCCAAATAAATCAAACTATTAAGTCTTAGGTTATCAAAGCGAGCACTCTTAACACAAAATATAAGAGCAAAATTTACGGGTGTACATTATACGCCAGGTATAAAAATGAGAGCTTTAAAAATAGGGGGGGGGGGAATGTCAATAGAAAAAAAATAGACTTCTACATACGTCACAATATTGTTTCTTTAAAAGGAATGTCACTCCTTATGAAAAGGGGTTGTAATTCGAGAAGTATACTATTTTTTCCTAAAGTTTGGAATAATATTTCGAACAAATTATTTGACAAAAGACAAGAGCACTGTACACATACATTTCATGTTTCTTTGTAAAAAAGAGGGTGTGTGTTATATGGCGAATTTACCTAAAAACTAAAAGTTGCAGCTTGAAAGTATATGTGCACGCTATATGCCAGATTTTACAGCAATTAATAAGGAAGGCACATGAACTGCAGAATATCCTGCTATAAAAATTATGTATTAATTTATCAGCTGTATCTAATGTGGAATTTCATGGATGAAATAGCTTAGCATGATCACATATAAAATTTGTTTCTCAAAGCTTTTAACAGAAAAATTGTTTGTTTCTTAGTGAAATGTTACTACATAAATGTTCTCTTTTGTAGATTCTTTCATTTAAAAAAAAGAAGAAAACGTGGAAAGCCATGCGAAGAAGTAAAACTTCATTGCCGACGTTGGCTGTAAATGCAGGAATACATCTAATTATATTAAACTGCTAAGAGAACTTACTTTAATCAAATAAAATTTGAACTTCATTTATTGTATGAAAATATTTTTATTCAATTTTCTGCATCATCATTTTCCAAGAAAGAAACAATAGGTGTGTGGTAACTGAAGTAGGATATAAAAATCCTCGATTGTAGTCAATCAAGAAAATGTGAGAAAACTGCATCAATCATGGTTTCGTATATTGTTTTTCCTTCTCTAGAATCAGTATTCATTGCCAAATTCAGTGTCTGTTTCAAGAATTAAATGAGTAGCTTTGCTTCTTCTGAAGCAAAATTAACATCCAAGTCTCCAGTTAAGATAATTGGCTTTTAATCATCATCAGATCCAATGATTGCAGCAGTCTCTGATGTGTACAGCACTAAAATTTTATGGATAAATATGATAAAAGCTGCGGTAGAACTACCTGGTGATATATAGACTTTCGCCTGGACTTGCTGCTAGTTTTGCTTTTTTTCCCCTTTCACGAAACTTTTTCCACTTTTTGCATTTGCTCTAGGCATTCTGACCAGAATTAATTTTACTTCAATGGAAATAAAAATTAATGCAACACTCACAGAAGTCACTGTGTTTGTTTACAAGACGCTATCCGTAGTGATTCTTGGGTGAACGTTAGTGACATATACACAATGTTCCAGACACTCCTGTAACGGGTGAGTGAGTGAATATTAATGCCCCACTGTTCAGCTACACGAGGGCTTTTGGGGACGGTCCGCGTAATTTTGAACCATGGTCAAGTGATGCGGACGACACCTGAGCTGGCACCCCCTCTCCTAACCACCACACCAACGGAAGGACGTTTGAGCTCTTGACAGATTTAAAGTGCATCGCTCCCTTACACAGTGGGTCTTCAGTGGTACTGGAATCGAACTCATGACATGCTAGCCCTGATTCGATGCCTAGACCACTCGGCTACCGCGGCCACCTCCCGTAACGGGAAGAGCGATATAACAGTAATACTTTAAATGCATTTATTCGTTGAAAATGGCACATTTTTATTACATAAAAACTACCAAAATATGCCACACGAGTTTGTTACGAGTAGCATACTCACTTAACATCTCCAATACCTAAGCGCCTTCAGTCCAAATGCAAGATGCCCCACTCCATACCGCCTTACCAATCGTCCAACTTTTTCACAGATATGACGCAAGTCACGTGGTGAACCTCATTTAAAGTTTGATCTTTAAGGTGAAAGTTCATTTAATAGAGAACAGAAGAAGAAAAAAAACTTAATTTTTCATGGAATATCTGTTTTTTTTTTTTAATAACAGATGCTCTAAAAATTAAATTATAGAATTTTTGAAAATAAGAATACTTTTATAGAAATTTTAAATGAAGCCCTTTATACAATTATATTTTTCAGAAATTCCAACTACCTCAATCTAATTTCCTAAATAATTTCCACTATAAAGAATTATATATATTAAATGCAGGTAGTCATGTTGGAGTTAAAGTAATACATTTCTTTTTAAATGTTCAAATATCTCAAAAATATTACATGAGCAATATAAAAGTTAGTGACCTTTTGTTTTTAGACACAGTTAAATATCTAAGATACTAACATATTATTATGTCATCAATTTCAACCAACTCAAAAGACTTTGTCAAATGTTGTTACTAAGATCATGTTTGTGTATATGCAGGAAGTTTCCCCACTGTTAGCTACATACTTTTTCATTTAATAAACTGCTTGATAGAGAATATACATAAGTACCATACCTAATAAGATCAGGCAGGTAATCTTGTGTGAATACAAATGTTTAATTAAATTTTTAACACATCAATTACACAATTATTTGAAACAATTAAAAGTATACAATTCATGATACATATATACATTAATATTTTTCAAAAATTATTACAAATTCTAGTTGATCAAAAGTATAAACTACAACCCTAATTTACAACTCAAAATTTTTAGACTACCTTAATATCAAAACCATTAGCCACCACCACTTTCAAGAAATGATTTTAGAAATGTACTCAAAAACTATTATGACTAAGTGAAAAATCAGCTTGATATATTATGCACTTTTAATTGGTAGCTTTTTTACAGTGTAGTTTACTTTAAACAAAATGAAAATAAATTTTTAAGTTGAATAAAATTTGATACAAGTCTACCATTTAAAAACCATTTATAATTTATACATTATAAATGAGATTCCATTAAATATACTTTTTCTATACAGAATTCGAATTAAGTATGGCAATTTATTAATCTAAAATTTAGTATTTCGTAAAATTTCTTGAAAGTATAGTTTGAAATTTACTAATAAATACCTCCAATTACTAAAAGATTAAAAAAATTCAAATGATTGAATTTGATTCAAACAGCATTATTAATGATTTTAATTTAATTTCATATTAATTCAATAAAAATAATTCATCTATAGATATAATCAATATTTTAAGTTCGGCTCCATCAAAATTTTTAACTCTTATTTTTTGTTACTTTATACTGAAGAGTTCATCTAAAAATTAATTTTTTTTCTTGTAAATATTTAAGACAAATCTATTTAAAAAAAAATTATGTGTCCCGAGTAACTATGTTAGAAGCAATTATAACACTAACAATAATGTAGACGCGGGAAATTTAGCACACTGATCAACATGTAAATAAACAAGAATTTGATATTCATCTTTTAGTTTAAACTGTAATAAAACTATTGAAGTAATTTGAGATGGAGAAAAAAAAAAGGTTAGCAACGAATTCATACAAAATGTTTACACTTTTCATTCATATAAAAAAATGTTTTAACAAAAAGCAACGCTTTTATATTCAACATTAAAATTGCATAAATTTTTAATACTCCCAACAGCTTCCATCATATTTGCTCGATAAGCAGAAAAAAATGTCTCAAAACGACAGTATTTCTGCCGTTAAATAACAGTACAGTATTTATTTGGCACAATACTTTGTTATTCATGACAACTATATACACAAGCCTAGGAAAAAGTCGCAATACCGTAATTATTTGCAAATTTTTATTAACATAACTTTATTCCATTAATTTTTATTAATAAAACTACAAAATACATCTCTTTTAGCGCTCTTTTTATAATTCTTTTCATTATAACACCCTTACGTAAATCATAGAGTGTACAATAAAGTTGCCGGTACATCTGATGAAATTCATAAGACATCACGTGCTGCACGCAGATCTAACTAACAAAGACTGCGCAGCCGCCATGTTATACAATTTCAATCCTTCATACTTACCCAAATTCAATCGTTTTTTCTAAGGTGCTATACATTCCATCTGTCCCTTTCGACCATCTAATTCACAAGATAAGTATCTAAATATGTCAAATGCTTGATTATTTCAGAAAAGAAACAATTTTATTTCAATAGTTTTCGAGTTGAAATTCACTATATGCACCCTCGCGATTTCCTCCTCCAACTCGGCAAATGGCTACCTAGCGAATGTGATTTTGTAAACACTGCGCATGCTCGCTAATGGACTACTTTTTTTGGCTCTGCGTTGTAGTGCGGTGCGATAATCTGCGATCTTTACAGAAGAAATAAGAATATTATTATTGTATTTAAAAAAATCTCGATTTGTGAAGTTATAAAAGCATGATTATCGAAAAAATTCTGCAAAGTAAAAAAAATGCAAACTGTATATTAGATTTGGAGAAATCTTTGTTGGTTAGTATTGGAATTTTATTACGTCCAGAGAAACACGTGCGTGCTTTCAAATCTAGTTAATTTTGTTTTATAAGAATCTTGTAATTTTTATATTTTATGCAATTAGAAGGGAAAAAATTCCAATGTTTGTTAAAAAAAATTTGGCTAATTTCATAAATAATTGCATTTTAAAATTGTTTCTAAAGAACTTAAAAAGTTATAAAAACACCATTGTTAATCAACTAAGTGTGAAAAACTATTGGATACAATGCATTTCAAATAATTTGAAATGATGTATTTAATAAAGATCCCTATTCTTAATATACTATCCATTTCTCCAATTCAATTGCGTACAATTTTTTGTCTATTTTATTATCTTTGAATCTTAGGTTACCTTCAATATAAAAAGTATTCCATATGTTTATCTAGAAATTTAAAACTCTGAAAATTGCTTTAGATTTCTACAGGGAAACTTTTTTAGTGTTTGTACTGTGGACCTTCCAAGTATTTGGTTCAAGGAAATATAAAAAGATAAAGTTTTTCTAGACCATTCAATAGAATTGGGCTCTTGTAATTTTTTCTTTCTTTCACCTTACAGTTAAATTAACTGAAATTCATATTCTCAATTTTTAAAACAAAATACCAAATGCATGTTTAGTAGAAGTAATACATTGTATTCATTACAAATATTTCATTATTAAATTTTATTTTATGTCATTAAGGGCATTATGTGAAAATTAGAATGTGAAGTATCTACTCAAATGTTTGGGACATTATCACATCAGTTAAAATTAGGAATATGATAAACTGTGTAGTAGTTAGTTGCTAATTTTAAAGTGTTTGGTTTGAAAATCATACAAAATTTCAAGTATTCTGTGCATTTATTTGCAAAGTCAAATGTAAAAATTACTCATTTTCATCTCAATTTTTAAAAATTTTCTTTTAGTATGAACAAGAGTTTTAATAATTATCTGTGGTACTTATGTATTAGCATCACTGCAGCCAAAAACTGTGCTATGAGAATTGTTTTCCTTCAAATAAAACACATAAGAATCTGTTTTGATATCATAACATGATTTGTGTGGTGCAAATTCTGCTGCGGTGATGCTAATACGCAAGTACCTTTTCTGGTAATAGTAAATTCTCTTTTGTATAGAAAGTGGTTTTGAATTGGGCAGTGGCATAATGAAGAATACTTGGGTCCCCCTGCAAAATCAGGTTTTGGACCCCAAGCCCAAATAGATACTTGGTGTCAGTCAGGCTTTTGGGCCCCCTAGAACACCTGGGCCTCCAGTGGCATAACGTACACCCCTGCAATGCGGGGTGTACATTACGCCACTGGAATTGGATCATTTACAAATTACTAAATTCAGGTAAATTAACAGTCTCTTGTTACAAAATACCTTACATAATTGATTTCTTCTCTTGTTAAATCAGTAAATTCCAATTCTCCCTTGAATTACTCCCTATTCTCTTTAACCATTGTGTCAATTAATTGTTAGTGTTTGATTTCAATTATGAATTCTGATGGGCCTTTTTCAGAACAACCGACATTCTTTTGTCATTCAGCAGAAATTGTGGGTACTTGCATATTAGCGTCATCACAACCAAAATTGTGCCATGTGAATTATGCAATTTTCCACCAAAATCTGAATGCTTGTTTTGATATTATAACATGATCCTCATGGTGCAAATTTGGCTGTAGTGACACTATTATGTAAGTACCAAATTGTGTAATCACTGCTGGAAAATATCAGGTTCCTTATTTTTTTCCTTTGTAGATTATTTTTTGGTTGGTAGGTTGTTTTTTAAATGTTTTATTCAAGAAAATGTTTTTATTTATAACTGGAATAAGGATAAAAATGGTCTTGATTAAATTCTGTTTGGTCCCACTCTCGTAAGTGCAGTTTTTATTTTACTCAAAACTGAAATTATCACAAGAAAGGAAAAAAATTTCCATTTGTCTTTTTATCAGATAGAGTGCAGTTGCCCAAATGGATGAAATCTACGTGATTTTCATGCTGAGTTCATTTGGCTTTTTATATGTTTAAGTGGAATGGTCCAAAAAGGATTGGGGGAAAAAAATTAATTTCTTACAGAGGTTTAACAGCAAAAGAGTTTTCTATATCCTCCCCCCCTTCCCCAGCTTAACTACTGTTGTCAGAAAGGAGATGAACTGCATAATTTTTGTTAAAACATGTATCTTTTTTTTTATGCTTAAAGAGAATTATCCTACAGGAAGAGAAAAAAATTTCACAAAGTATTTTTGATATTGACATAGTTTTATTGTAGTTTAAGAGAGAACATTTCAATTTCCTTCTTTTTTTTAATCTAAGTTAGAATTGTAAGAAAAGTGAAAATCTGCATAATGAGTTTTTACCTAAGTTATTGAGCTTTTTCGTTGTACTCCTTTTTTTAAAAAATTCCATCTTTATGCCAATGTTATTTCTTACATCAGCAATAGTTCTATTATTTTCTAGCCTTGCTGCCATTTTAGTGCATTAATAAAATCGTCATCATTAAGTGTACCAATATAGAATTGAATCCTTCCCTGTTTCACTCATATGCCGTACAGGCACTATGTTCAGCCCTCTTCTGCATTCTTGTTTCTCTATTGTTCAAACTGTTTCACTGATATTTTTTCAATTTTTAATGTTAAGTTAGTTGTTTTAAGGGCAATAGTTGTCCAGTAAATAAGTTCAGTAAATCTAATAAAAAAAACCGTGAAGTAATAATTGTAAAACTAAAGTCAGTGCCATAAGGGCCAGGGCCTACTGTGTTCATCTCAGTTTTTGATACTTATGTATTATTACAATCTATATTGGCGATATTATATGAAATGAAGCACATGATTGCCATTTCAGTGCATATGACACATGCAAAATTGGGTTGCCAACTTGACGAGTCTTCTTGAACATTGGCGATTGTTGCGATGATACGTAAGTACCCAGTTTTTGTGACCTTAGGATGCTGAGGTGCATTAGCAAATGTTCCAGTTGGTTGGTCAATCTGACGCAAAACTCCCAGTGTTTAGATTCCAAGCAAACTTGGTACTCATTTATCGACCCACTGAAGCAGAGGTTCCCCAACTTTTTTCTCTTATAGACCCCTTGCCATGTTTTTTCAATTTCTGGTAGACCCCTGCTTACCTAATGCAAATTTATCAACTTAAATGTCTTTTTGACAGTTGGTACTACTACTTACTGTAAAAGAATTAAATTTCTAACTGTAGGGAAGTATAGCATTTAAAACTTAAGCACGTGTTAATGAATTAAATTAAAATTAAACTAATACATAAAATAACTAAAAAACAAATGCTTGGGTGTATCCTAGCAGGGCACACTTCTTGGCAACAAATTTTCACAACATTTAATATCAATATCTCTTGTCAGGTTTTAACCCTAAATCTTTGATAGTAAGTGTTCAATTGTTTTTGAGATTGGAAAATTCACTAAAACTCCCTCTCACAAGCAATTAAAAACTTTCTCACGATATTCCGTAATTTGTGACAATAAGTATGTAATTTGAATGCCAAAATTGGTGACATCTGTTTCTAAGCTTTATTTTAAGATTTTGTTTAGAGTCTATTCTGAGCAGTTCCTATTCTAATACGACATTTTTTTTTTCAATATGACTCTATGAATTCATTGTCTATTGTGGTATTACTGTAAAAAAGCAATCTCTCTCAAACCTAGTTTCAAAATCAAAGTAAAGGGCATTTAAATGTTAAATGTGGGTTAAAATGTCCTGACATATTGTCTGTGACAAATTGAAAAAATTCGGGGCATCCAATATTATATTTCTTTAGCTTAATTCTGGAAAGAAATGTTGAAATGGTTCTTGTCTTAATAAAATTTATGCTGTTCCCTAGTAACCACAAATTAATGTTACTAAATATAGTAAACAAATCAATTTAAATTGATAAAATCTGATTTCCACTAGTTAAATTTTATTCAAGTCACGAACTGGTTTAGTGAAAGCCACTATCATAGACTCCTATTTACACCTCATAGACACCCAAACTATTTTTTCACTGGCGTAGACCACTTTGGGAATCACTACACTGAGAGAATGGCCCCTCAGGGGCTCACCTTCTTTAGGTGAGTACAGGTGTCACAATCCCGAGGTGCCCTAGGGATCTTTTTCTTTTCCCAAGTATTTTGCTGTCTTTGGTAAACACAGGTTTCACAACCCCGGGGTACCCTAGTGATCCTTCTCTATTTTTGACCCTCTTTCTTGTCATTCCATTCTCCTTTTCTTTTTTTCACGTTCAGACCATAGACAAAAATTTTGCAATATGCATTGTTAAAATTATTGATTCACTTTTTCTTATGAGAAAACTTACAATTTATTATTAACATATTTTGGTTTTCAGTTTGTATTGCATTTATTTTGTTGCTTTATTTTTCAACTAACACCATTGGTTTGCCAACCCGCATGTTTGTCATGTGCGGCGTCCCGCAAGGTGGAAAATGGTGTCCTGGGGATACCTTTGCATTCCCTTTGGCCCACGCTTCACTGTAGATGAGAGGCAGGAGTGAGCCCATCCTGTCATTGGCTGGTGATACCTCTCTTTGTGTCCCCAGAGAAACATTGCTTTAGGGTGCTGCAGATTAGGTGTGGCAGGTTTACCCGTTGGATCCTCACCCTTATGCTGTAGCACTATATTCTGGGTTTTTGCCAGATAACCAGCACATTGCCTCCTTTGTTGGACTCTGTGGTGGGTGGAGGCACATCAGGATGAAATTTTTCTCATGCTTATGGATCTAATGCAGCAGTGCACAGGTAAAAGCCTTGTTTTACCCATTCTCAACATTGATCAAATGTCAAAAAATATCATATTTTTGCTGATTTTTCTACCACGTAATGAGTCGTTAAATAAATCGCCTTTTGCAATACATAAAGCGTTAATAGGAATAGGTGGTGAACCAAAATCTATAAAATGATTATGGTGCGGAGATCTACTTATCGAAACCATAGCTGCTTGCAAACAAAGTCGCTTCTTCTCGCAAAAACCTTTCTTAACTCGCCTGTAACTATAACTCCTCATAAATTCCTTTCCTGCAGAGGTGTCATTTCAGAACCTGACTTGTGGAACGCTCCTTAGTCAGAGATGCTCAAAGGATTCTCTGATCAGGGTGTCAAATCAAAAGATTTACCATTAAAAAAAAGATTCAACAGTTTTTCTGACAAAGCATTTAATTACTTTTAATAGCTGGACACTGCAACAGTAAAAGCCGGATATCTCAACTGTAAAATACAGTTGTTTAAGTGCCAGAGGTTCAGGCATTCACAAACTTCCTGCCGCTGTTAACTGATGTATGCATCTGTAGGACATGCCTCCTCAGATTGCAGTCTAGAGCCAAAATGTTGAAACTGCTCACAGCCCCATCCATCAGATTCTAAATTATGCCTTAAATGGAAAATAGGAAAAGAAATACAGGAAATCAAAACAAATAATATTTTTTATCCAGAAGCACGTAAATTAATAGTCCCACAGTTATCTCAAACTTATGCTCAAGATGCCAAATCTTCTACTATAAACAATTCTACACAAACAGATGAAAATATATCAAAAATAAAATCTCTACCTTTTTCAATTTACTTCAACCACTTTCATCCCTTCCAAAACCAAATATATCAATATCTGCTCCTACTGTTTCCACATCATCTTCAACCCAAGCAAACCTCTTGCCATCCACTTCTTAAAAAGCAGCTAAAGTGTCAGAGTCTCAGCCATCTATTCCTATGTCTAATGCCGTGCTTTCTACTGCCAATATCGTTAACCCTATTGAATCATGTTCATCAAACATATCCGTTTCCACATCCAATTCTTCGATTCGAAATTTAAAAACTCGTGCAAAGAAAAAATGTTTAGTAAAAACAAATAAACCAAAAATAGAAATAAAAATTACACCGCACAAACTGCGTAAAAGTGCACCACAACAGGAGTCATCAGACGAAAACATGATAATTTATGATGAGAAGGAATTCGATCTACCTAATATTTTAAAGATGTTAAATATTCGAACCTGACACCTACATGAGTAAAAAAAAAGCAGTATGTAATTGATTTTCTTTTACTTTCATAGCGTTTAGAACAATAATTTTTTCTTTTTTTAAGCAGTTTTTACATCTAATGTTAAATATTTTAATTCAATTGTTTTGGAATTTTTTTTTCATTGATCTGTTTTGACCTTATCTGACTTAGTGGGGTATCCCCCACCAAAATTTACCTACTTTTATATTATGAATTGGATTTTCATTTTTAAATAGATGTTTTAACTCTTGTACACATTTTAAGATATATTTTTAATTTTTAACTAATGTTTGGCACAGTATAGCCAGAACAGGCTCTTGCTCCAAAAAAAACCACATATTCGCTCACTCACTCATACAGTGAAGGAATGAAAGGCTGAGTCAACCTTGTCCAGCCTGGATTTTGAACCCTGGACCAGTGGCGTGGAAGTGCAGTACACTGCCACTTGGCTTTGAAGTAATCGTACTTTTTTATATTTACAATCTTGAGTGTAACTTCCCTGTTAAGCATTCTTGTAGAAGGGAAGAAGACAAAACTTATTGGGAAAATATTAATTTTAGTTTTGTTTTCTTACTGAAAATAATGAAATTAATCAATAAAAGCTATTAAAAAATGTGACAATTTCTTGGGTTGAATTCTGGAAGAAAAAGAAGAAACTACTATTGGTTAACCCTATTTTTATATTTTTAATGTAGATTAATGATTTTACTTGGTTCTGCAATGATTTTCAAATAATCCTTTTATTAAGAAATGTCTTTATTTTTTTTATTGGAATTTTTAGTTTTTATTGAATTTTTTTTTAGTCTGATGATGAAGATGGCATTCTGTCAAGTATGGATACTTTTCAAGAACTTTTTACTCAGTTATATAATAGAAAAATGATTCAGTTATCGTCAGACCTTGGTATGATTTTTATCCCTAGTATATTTAAAATGAATGGGGAATAATGTTTAGTTACTGTTTCAGAATATTCTATTGGGATTATTAACTAAATCTAAAAATGAGTGCCTTCATATTTATTTATGCATAAACAAAATTCAGTATGTGCGTGTTATATGTTAACATGTTTCATCAAATCAAAAAAATGTTTTTAAGTGTTGTGTTATGAAAGACCATTCCAACTCATGTTCAAATGCAATTATTTTAGTGCATATTCATAACATTAACCGTTTTTTTTTATAATTGTATTTATTTTGCACTTGTTCAAGCACAATAATCAAATAAATAAAAGGAGTAGAAGAGTAACAATTTTTAAAAAATTAAAAAGTATTCAAAATTATTTTTAAAAATTTTGTTATTCATAAGAATTAAAGTTCCAGAGTAAGTTATATTTTTGAAGGATTTTGAACAAGTTGCTATGCAAAAATGTAATAGGGAGAATGAAAAACATGTCAAACATTACAATATAATTATTTTAAATTCTTAATTAGGTAATTTTCCATTTCATTTGTAAAGCAATAGAAGCTTACTTCTTTGTTTCAACTGCAAATGGTTAACCTCTTATAATTAAATTTCTGTGATATTATATTAGATTGCACTCAATGGGTGATATTTCATTCCATTTCTTAAAAAAAATTCATGAGTTTTTCTTTGGAAAGTATCACCATAAGATAATTTTGCTTTTTGACTTTTTTTACTAAGGAAATTATATTTGATTATTTGTTATTCTGTCTTATTTTAATTTTAAAAAATCAGCTACTTTAAAGTATATATAAGAAAATATATTTTTTAATGTTGATCTAAACAAACCCTACTTTTTTCAGGATACTTTTTCCTTCCTTCTCAGATTTTCTTTTTTGCATGTTATACAAATAAAATCAAATGGTTATTAGTTTTGTTAAAATTTTGGGCTCTTGCATATTAGCATCACTGCAGGCAAATTAGTGCCATACGAATCACGTCATTTTCCACCAAAATCTCGCTTGTTTTTTTCCCCCTCCCATATAAAACATGTTAGAATCTTTGTTGTTTTGATCCATGCAGCACTAATTTTGCTGTGGTAAAGCTAATACGCAAGTACCAAATATAGTTAATGATATGGGGTTGTTTTTTATGTTTCTGCCTTGGCTTGTTTTTTTTTTTAAATATGTTAAATGACATACACACACGCTCATCAAATTATAAAAACCATAACAATTATTCATCATTTGTCATACTAAGAGTATTATTTTGATATAAAAACAAACATGCATATTTATTGAAGTATTAATGAATCAAGCAATAAATTGTAAAAAATTTTAAAGAATGTGCGCCAAGATTTTTTGTAAAGAATTCTTCTAACTTATAGACAAAGTTTTTGTGTTTGAGCAAATTCAGGAATGTCTTTTTCATTATTAGCTTGTGAATATTACAGAATTTCTTGAAGATTTTGGCATTTTTCACAATTTTCTCCAACTTATTAATTGAAAAGTTGATATACAAGTGTCCTAGAAACCATATCTAATGTTAAAATATTCTAGTGTAGTTAAATGCTTTTGTGTATAAAGTAAAATAAGCAAATTATAAGCATTTCTTTTTTAATATGGCTCATAATTTGTGAAGTTTTAATTTATAATTTGTATTGGGGTAAGGCTTCCGACATGAATTTATGTGTTGTATATTTTAACATATTTCATAAAAACTTTCTACTGTACTTTTTTCTTTAAGAAGGCTATTGCTGTTATTATAATTCTTTTTATGAGAGAAATAAATAATATTAGATTTTGATTGTGTATTATTTTTCATAAAAAATTCTTTACCGGTGAAATTTAATGTAGAAATCCTGTGGTATTATTTTAGATACCAATGAAGAAAAATACAGGCTTTGGTTGATTGAGCGAAAAAATGACTTGGTTACTAATTTGCTTACATATTTAAATTATGAAAATGAAAACATTCAGGTATGTGTGCTATATATATATATTTTTTTTTCTTTTGTTATTTTTTACTCTGTCAATTATGTAGAATATTTATTCCAGGAAAAAAGTCTTGAGGTTCTCATGACCCTTGTCAGATTAGAAGGTGCACACAAAGAAACATGGAATTTTCCGGTAGAATTATTTGATGTATGTATGTTTGTTTCGCTTCAGATCTTGACCTTTTTTTTCTTACTACTCTTATTTGAAACTTTGCTTGAAAAAAAATGCTTTTAGTTGTTTCAAGAAGGAAAAATATAATTTTGAGTATATTCTTATCCTACTTTACAAATTAAAATAATTTTTTTAAAAACATATTGTCACAAAAAAAAAAGTCTTTTCCTTGTAAGTTTTTGATTTCCAAAATAATTAATTCCATGGATAGGTATATAATTGCTTTGCTTAAATTTTACGTCACAAAAACAGTGAGATTAAATAATGTATAAACATAATTTGTATGAATGTTGTTTTGTTCATTTAAAAAAATGTAACTTGATTTAAAAAAATTTTTAATCAATGTATGATACAACCTTTGTGATGTTTAGGGTATACCGAATGTGAAAAAAAACTTTATTAAAACCATGAAGTTTTTAAATATTTAATGAGAGTTTCTAGTTAATAATTTAGGTTGTGTTTCTGTGGTTAATTACAAATTAAAAATAATCCTGAGGCACGAGCTTTGAGTAGGATCTAAAATAATTAACAAGACACTACATTTAAAGTATTCTTCATCCAATTTGAATAAAATCTCAAATAATTAACTTGTAATGCAATTTCTCTTATAAATAAATAGCTACTTATATATTTGTATATAGTAGTGCTACTTATATATTTGTGATCTCAAACTTAAGAACTGACTGCTAAACATGAATTCACTTTACTTATGACTTAATGCAGATTCAGTGTGGAATCATCTACTGAACTGTTCTCCACTTTTCCTGTTAATTAACTTCTCTTAATTAACTTTTAATAATTTCTGAACCAACACTTCATTTCTGTTTATATAGCAATAATGTTCCGCATACCTCATGTTTCCTTTACAAGACAAGGTTCTCATATCAAACATCATAAAGTAGCCCAAGAGGACAGTTAAGGAAAATGTTTTTGTGAACCTGCTACAGTTGTATTGTTTAAAAATTACTATTTCAGTGAGGCATAACTTATTTGTATTGCTGTGATCTATTTTTTACATTATTACGTTTGATCTAATGTTAATTAATAGTGTTCACTACTTTCTACAAATCGTTCTCCAGAATATTTTTTTCCCATTTTAGAAATATTGCATCTTGTTTCATGTGGATTGTTGCTTTTTAGTCATTATGAATTCAAAGGTTTCTGAGTTAGTACATAATTTATCTTCTCTTTTGCAGAAAATAGTGAATGAACTGTTGAATTCCAATATTAATCAGGAGGTGAATGTACGTAAATTTCAAGAATATATGCAGTACGATGATATTCTTTTGCATTCATTAAAAGCAGTAATGGACATTTTAAATAAAATAGAAGAAGTTAGTATTTTAGCCTTATTATATATATATAATGCTATATATATAGCTTTTTTTAAAAGTATTTATATCTTTGTCTACTGTATTGTAAATGTGTTAGGCAACAGGCATGTTACAAGTTCAAGCCCTATTGTCACTAATGGCTTATGCACATTAAATTTGTCACAGGGCTCACAGTCTTCATGTTGAAGAATGGGATGCCATCTCAGGTGTCATCCTTGTAACTTGACCATGATTCAAAATTACATGATCCATCGCCAACAGCCCTAATGTTGCTTTATAGTGTTTATTAATAAACACTCACTCACAACAATGTCGAATACATTTATCCCATATCTCAAACTAATGATCCAGAGTTGCTATAATTTTTTTATTTGTTAAAACATTTAAATCTACATGGTCAGTTTTAAAGTTTATTTTAAAATATCTACATCTGTTGCAGAATTTATGCATATTTTTAGTCTTGTGTATTTACTGATTTTTAAGTATTATTAATACTTTTTTCCCTATCCCTATTGAAGTAAAATATATGAATAATGTTTTATACAAGGGAGTGTTTAGAATTAAACAATAATTTATTTGACCATATTTAATGATAAATAGAATTTTCTTTTCTTTATTTATTTTGATGTTATGGATATATGAGATGGTTTGAATCATTTGTCAAGGTCTCAGCAAAAATATCTTGTTATTAAAATTTGAGAGTAAATGTATGTTTATATGTCTGCTAATAAATACAGAGTATTCTGTACTGTTTCTCAAGAAAAGTGTTGGTAAGTTCCGGCTAAGCAAGCTAAAGTATGGAGATTTTGTGCCTGCAGAGTGCAAGTTTGATGGATGTGATCATGGTCCATTTTTGTCATCTATGAATGTATCACAACTTGGAAATATATTAATATTCTTAAATATGTGGGAATTTAAATTACCATCTATGTTTTTGTGTTTTTTTATAATAATGTGAATATCACTCATACTATCTCTCTTGGGTCTGGAATGAGCCAGACACTTGCGCCCTCACAGCGTGTAGGGGTTTTACATATTTGAACCAAAGATATAAAAAAATTTTCTTGGAAATTACAGATTGTGACATCTAGATGGGAAACCATAGTCCCCCCCCCTCCAAAAAAGAAATATAAGGAGCCCTAAATTTTCCCTTTTTGATTTGGGAGAAAATGTTAGGCTTGCATCGCATGACCTCATTTTTGTCGTTTGAGTATGATGCATTACTCAAAATAGCCTACGTAATGCCAGGCTGCATAGTTAGTATGTGGTATTAGTGGTGAAAGTTGAGAAAACTATATTTGTTGAAAGCAATAATACTTGTTTAATTCTAGTGATGTACTTTTATGAATCTTATTCAAGAAGTTTTTTTGTATAAAAACACTTAAAATTTCTTTAAATAAAGATTCAAACAAGTGTTATTACTTTCATTCTTTTGTATAATTTATTATTCCTTTAATTTATAATTATATCCTTGTACAGAAAACAAGCTATTTCTACAACATTTATTAAATTCTAGAAGTATTTTTTCTCTCTAAAATGGCTTCAAGCTTTAAAAAAATGATAATGTGCTTATTGATAAATTTTTAAAAAATTAATGTAAACAAAAATTATAATAAAGTATGATTATATTTCATATGAGGTTCAAATAAATATAAATTCAATTATAAGGATAGTTTTCCAGATTGGGTGGAAATTATACCTTATTAGCTTTTAAGTTATATTAAAGTAGTTTTTGATACACCTTATCTTGTAACTTTTTTTTTATTGTTGTCCTTTGATTTTCATTTGAAAGTTGTATGATTTAGTAAATTGTTGTTGATGCTAGTGTTCATAAAGATATGTTTTGTTTTTAGGTCACTGATATTTTTCTGACCAATCTCTTTTATCTACTAAACACAATAAGATATCCTAAAGAATTTCAAGCTGATGGATACAATACATTTTTATCACAAAACAGTAAGTTGAAATCTCTTACAATCCTCTGGTTTATTTCTTTTGCAATTTTTAAAATAGTATTCAATTTGCATATTACTTCAGCATTTCTCATTTTAAAAGGTCTATGAAAAATGTCTTTCGTAATTAACTTATTTTAGGATAAGAACTTATTAAATAATATTTTTATTTCAATGTAAATGTGCAGTAAAAATTGTTTGGCACAAAACTAAAGGGGGACTGAAATATTTTTTTATGTTAAAGGATATTGCAAAAAAAAACATATTCAAAAAAATTAAGTTTCTTAGAGTACATTTTATTTACAGATATGTATGTATGCAAGTATTTAATAAAAAAGAATTAAACAAAAACATTCACAAGAACTTGGTGAAATTTAATACAAAATTTTCAAGTTTTGTGAAATACAAAACATTTATTTAGTTTTTGGAAAATTATCTAATATTTTTCTTTACATTGTCTTTTTTTAGCACCAAATAGTCAGCAAATCCATTTTGTTATTCATTTCACCATTTGAATGTGTGTCTAAATAACTGTGCATACTTTTCGTGATGTTCCTCGATTCGGATAACATGGGAACAAGAGTTGTATTATTTATTTCATTTTTATTGTCGGAATCTACTACAGTGATATTTTTTGAGCTTTTAACAAACTCCAAAATGACTTTGTCTACCTTAATTAGGGCTGTAAACACATTATCATTTAATACAGAAACTTTCTCAAATGTTTCTTTTGGTGTTCATTCGTGGAAGCAAAATTTTTTCATGTTAAGTGATGCTCATTTTGTGTTAAGAGAAAGAAAAGCAAGACATGAAAGTACACAGTTTGTCGGAACTGTTGTATTATTTTGTGTTTCCTGTTTTGTCATCTTAAGCGTTTTCACGTTAAATGTATTTCATTGTATATAATGTTATGTAATAAATACAGTGCTGAATATGAGCGTATGCTTACTTTTTGAGCATTTAGGTAGTTTTTATACTTTTATTGCAGAAAATATTGTTTGTCTCCAATAGTTGTTACTAAAAAAATCCTTGTACTCAGTTTCTTTCAAAATTTTGTTTTACTTGGTAGTTAAATGTTTGGAAATAAGTAGTTCTTTTGAGGTCTTAAGGTCAGTGAGCAATAATTGAAAGAGGGCTAGATTTTGCTAATAGATCTTATTTCTGTACTTGACTTTCAAGGATGTTTCACTTGGACCAAACAAACAACTTTTAACTTTAGGTGAGCAGCAAAAAAAATATCATAGAAACGTAAGATTATTTCCAATTATAAATTTTAATAAACATAAATTAAAGATAAAAAAAAAGTTTAATGTTTACATCCTGACACTTTGACATTCTTCTCTACAAATATCTTTCCGGAGAAATTTTGATATTTCATTATATATTATTGTGGGCTGCGAGTTTGACACCCCTGCTATACATCCATGAATGAAGCTTGATAAAGTAAACTAATTTCATTTATAAAATAGTAGTTATTATTATTTAAGAAATTACAGTTTCTGCTTACTGACTCTGAACGAGAAATGTAAATTGAGTGCTAATTATGATTAGAAAGATAATCAGGATAGTGCATGGCCACAGTGGTCAAGGTCATGGACTTGTGGCTGGAATACGAGCTTAGTGCTGCTAAAAATCCTCCATGTAGGGGGAGTCACAGGATGTCCATTGGTGTGGACACCACCAACTCATGAGTCATACTTGCCGCTTAACCATGGTTCAAAATTATGAAGCCTGTCGCCAATAGATCTCATACAGCTTTATAGTACGAGGTTCACTCAGGATTGGGCATATGTAAGAATTTTATTTAAAAAGTACACTGTGTGTGTTTACTGAATTTTTTGCCAAAAGTGCCATGTTGATTACAAGCTTTAAGGTGTTAAATTATATAAAAAAAAATTCAAGGAAAATAATGGACTATTATTTGTCTTTAGATTTCTAAATTTTGATAAAATTTAGTAAAAAAAATTTTTTTTTTTGCTTAAAACTTATTTGTATTTTTTTTTCTTTTTATAGATTCTAAAACCGCACCATTCTTCTTTAAGAAGAGACAGCTTCGAAGACTTTTTTCTGATGTATGGCAAAGGTACTTAAAATTTCCGGTAAATATTTAAAGCTTTTTAATATTACAAAATACTTTTAAAAATGTACTGAAACACAATATACTCAAATGCAATCCTTGCTATCATAGAAGACCAAATAAAGAACATTATAATTACATTTAACATATCTAATACCTTTTATTCTTTCTATTGGGTGTAAGGAAAGTTCTATTGTTTTTTTTTCTGGAAAAAAAAAACAGGAAAAAAAATTGACTTTTTAGTTTGTCTATTGTTAGTTACAACTGTCTAGCTGCTTATCTAACTCCCTGGAAAAGAAATCCTCTGTTTTGGAGGACAAAATATTTTTCCACTGCCATTTGGACACCTTCATAATTTATATATTTATTTCCCTTAAGAATATGGAACCTGAACAAATGATAATCAGATGGTGCAATATGAGGAGTATATGCTAGTTGGAGGTAAAGTTTCCCCACCCAACTCTGCAATTTTTTATATGGTACATCTTGACACATGTAGTCTAGTATTGTCGTGATGAAGAATCACATTCTTTCTTTCCAGCCATTTATGATGAATTTCTTTAATCAAAACATCGGGTAGCAAACAGCAATGGCCGTCTCATTTTCATTCAGCAACTCATAATGCACTACACCCTTGCTGTTTCACCAACAACACAACTTAACCTTCTTCTATGTGTACCAACTTTGGATGTGGATGGTTTTGTTTCTTCTCTGTAATTATATGCTTTTTTTTTTTCCTACCATGTATTTGTACTCTATCCACTTTTCATCTCCAGTCACCAAGTGATCCAAAAACGGTTCCTTTTTGAGACAAGCAAGATTTGAAGAGCATATTGAAAATTTACCCGTTAAATTTTTTTCACTTATTTCATTTGGCACCCAGAGTTTGGACTTGAAACCTTTTAATGTAGTCCAAAGCAGTCTGATAAATTCCAAGCTTGAAGCTCTCTTCCGTGGAAGCTAATATGGGATTTCTCCTGCGTAGCACTTCATCACTGACATCTGATAGCATTCTTGGCCTGAGTTCATCTTTCTAAGGAAAATCACCCAAGCGAAATTTCATGAACAATCTTTGGCATATTCAAGCTATTACTGCTTCCTCTCCAAACATGTCACTCAAGTTTATTTTTGCCTCTATCATGTTATTCCTTTTTTGGAACTCTAACAACATACAATGCCTTAAGTGTACTTTTTCTTCAATTATGCTCATAGTTTTACAAGTTTTAAAAACTGACTAAAATGCCAAAAAAAAATGTGTATAAACCATCAATAGCATCAATCATCTGTTTAAACCAGTTTCAATAAGATCCGAATTCTTGCTAAGGATCGACAATGCATAAAAGTGTGCATGCTCAAAAATGACAGAACTTTCCCTTATACCCAATACATTGAATTAACTTTAGTTTGTCTAGTAAAAATATTTTTTAACTTAACAGAAATATCTAGGATAAATTCAAATGAATGAAAGTATTAATACAAATTATAATAGATGTTAAGGTTATATATGGCGCTGTTTCAACTGCAGTGTTTGGAATTTTGGGGAATTCTGTATATGACAAGGAGGAGAGAGGAGCATTAGAGTTTGTGAGGTGTTATAAGGTGTGAGATATATGAGTAGTTAAAAGTTGTAAATAAAGTAGTTATTTGTTATTAGTGAGTGGAGTTAATTGTATTCAGTACAATAGAGAAGTAATAACCAGAGACGTCTTAAGGCATGGGCAAACTGGACCCAGGGCCTCGTCTTTTTCTCAATAAGGCATGATTTGAATAATAATAATAATCGTCAAATGTTATTCCAGGACATATTTTACGAAAAACTAGGAATTTCAAACTATATGCTTGCTGACAACAGGGGCAAGATTCCAATGTCACGCTATGTCTGGTCACCGTTTGTATGAGTACTTGACACCGAATGCTATATACAAGTTATCTACTTAAAAGGGTTGTAGGTGGGACCTTCTTTTACATAAAGGACCAGGGTCTCAAGAAATCTTAAGATGTCACATTTATGTTTTACATTCAGATTATATTATTAAGGTGATTCTGAAAGTGAAAAATCAGTTTGACCAGCCATTATTTTACAATTTTTGAAGTTTTTTTCAAATTCTTATAAAATGCTCACTTATTAAAATTTTTTATTCATTATAAGTTATTTATATTTTTTAGATTATTGCAAACAAAAAAGTTAGTATGGATTTGAAAATTTATTCACTTGTTGATTTTTAATAATTATTTTCCTACAAAAACATGGAAAGAAATGAAAATTTTTAAAATAGTAACTTAAGCATTTTTTTAAAAAAAAAAAATAACTAGAGATCTCAGCCATAAATCCATACTAACTTTTATAGAACATACTTTTGGGAGTATATACAAAAAAATTTCAAAGTTAGTATGGATTTGAAAATTTATTCACTTGTTGATTTTTAATAATTATTTTCCTACAAAAACATGGAAAGAAATGAAAATTTTTAAAATAGTAACTTAAGCATTTTTTTTTAAAAAAATAACTAGAGATCTCAGCCATAAATCCATACTAACTTTTATAGAACATACTTTTGGGAGTATATACAAAAAAATTTCAAAGTTAGTATGGATTTGAAAATTTATTCACTTGTTGATTTTTAATAATTATTTTCCTACAAAAACATGGAAAGAAATGAAAATTTTTAAAATAGTAACTTAAGCATTTTTTTTAAAAAAAATAACTAGAGATCTCAGCCATAAATCCATACTAACTTTTATAGAACATACTTTTGGGAGCATATACAAAAAAATTTCAAAGTTAGTATGGATTTGAAAATTTGTTCACTTGTTGATTTTTAATAATTATTTTCCTACAAAAACATGGAAAGAAATGAAAATTTTTAAAATAGTAACTTAAGCATTTTTTTAAAAAAAATAACTAGAGATCTCAGCCATAAATCCATACTAACTTTTATAGAACATACTTTTGGGAGTATATACAAAAAAATTTCAAGGTTCTGTCTTGAACAGAAAAAAACCCTTGATTAGAAGGACTTATAGAAAACACTTATACCTTCAAAATTGAAAGTGTGGGGAAAATGCATTTATATTTTGTAAAGGCAAAAAAAAATTTTAATGTCCATGAAGCTCTAATTTTTTAATAGGTTATTTTCCAATGTATGCTCTACATTAAAACAATATTTTAATTAAATATGACTGAAAATATTTTTAATTCAAAATATATTTTTGCATAATATTGACAGCATTTGTTACGATGAGTTTATTCAGCTTAATCTTAACCTAATATTTTCACAAAAGTTTTGAAACACAAAGCATTTATGTACAAAATAATAATGATACTAACTTAAGCTAAAAATATCCAGGTTTATTCATAAAATGTAATTCTTTTTAGTTTTAAATTAGGGCAGTTTAGGAAGTTTTAACTCTTCTTGTACAACTTTAAAATATAGTACTACAATATATTCAGAATAATGTAGTTTAGTACATCAAAGAAATATTCAGTTTTATCTGCAATATTTGTATTGCAGAAAAATCGGAAATAAATAATCAGAATATTTGTATTCGGAAGTCTAATTGCAGTATCAGCTGAGGACTGATTTTTAGATTTATCATTTTCTGTAGTATTCCATCTCTTTGAAATATTGTTTCTCACAGCAACCTGAGAATGTTTTGGCCATGGCATTTTCTCAACAGGGAAAAATTATTGATAAAGCTTCTAAATTATATAAACTATTTTTTAAAACAAAAATTGGCCTTGTAAAAAATCTTGATTCATCAATTATGAGAACTCAAAACATAATCAAGCAGAGGTGATTTTTAATTAATGAAAATTAGAATTAATAAACATTTTGCACTCAAAGAGTTGATTGTGCTCAAAAATATTTTTAATTAACTGAATTTAAGAAAATGCTTTAAAATGAAACCAAAACTACAGCTCAGAAAACTGCAAATATCTTAAAAGCTAATTTGTTAACATATCTGCGATTTGGTGGCAAATTTCTCAATGATATGTGCCTCAAGAAAATGCAGACAAGTTTTTTTGAAAATTGCAAAATTTGTAGGGTATTGTGTATTCTTAAGAATAAAAAAACAGGGAAAGCCACGCAATAGAAGTGAAACTTCTTTGGTGACTTTGGCCGTTAATGCAGGAATAGATCTAATTATATTAAAATGCTGAGATAACTTTAATCAAATAAAATTTAAACTTCATTTATTGTATGAAAATATTTTTATTCAATTTTCTACATCATCATTTTCCAAGAAAGGCACAATAGGTGTGTGGTAACTAAAGTAGGATATAAAAATCCTCAATTGCAGCCAATCAAGAAAATGGGAGAAAACTGCATCAATTATGGTTTCGTATATTGTTTTTCCTTCTCTAGAATGAGTATTCATTGTCAAATTCAGTGTTTGTTTCAAGAATTAAATGAGTAGCTTTGCTTCTTCTGAAGCAAAATTAACATCAAAGTCTCTAGTTAAGATAATCGGCTTTTAATCATCATTGGATCCAATGATTGCAGCAGTCTCTGATGTGTACAGCAGTAAAATTTTATGGATAAAAAGATGATAAAAGCTGCGGTAGAACTACCTGGTGATATTGACTTTCGCCTGGACTTGCTGCTAGTTTTGCTTTTTTTTCTTTCACGAAACTCTTTTCCTCTTTTTGCATTTGTTCTAGGCTATCTGACCAAAATTTACTTTAATTCAATGGAAATAAAAATTAATAGTATAAACTTAATGCATCTCTAACAGAAGTCACTGTGTTTACTAGACGCTATCCGTAGCAATTCTGGCTCAAACATTAGTGACATATACACAATGCCCCAGACACTCCCATAACGGGAAGAGCCATATAATGGTAACATTTTGGGTGCGTTTATTCATTGAAAACAACACGTTTATTACATAAACACTACGCAAATATGCCATGCGAGTTTGTTACGAGAGTAGCAAGGGTACCCACTTAATGTCACCAATACCTAAGTACCTTTTGTCCATAGCAGCAAGATGTACTTTTGATGCACAATTCCCCCTTAGCAATTGTCCAACTTTTTCACAGATATGGCGCAAGTTACTTGGTGTACCCCCTCCCCTCGCTCTCTTTTCCTCCCGCTTGCTATCTCCTCATAGCGACGTTTCGAGGGAGGATGGAGGGGAATCACTACTTCCGTTCGTTTTTCACTGTTCCGCAAAACTGGGTAAATTTCCCATTCACTTCCATCCAAAAAAAAGTTTCACTTCAAAAAATGCTAAGCATTTTACAACTTGCTGTCATAAATAATATACATCAAGTATTTAGAAAGTACTTAGAAGTTAGAAAGAAATTGCATTAGCATTTATAAAAATCCAAGAAATATGTAAAACAGATAAAAAAGGGCTTCGCTTTTATCAAAACCAATATTATCTCAGATATATCTTACGAACCATTACCCGCCTGCTTTGCTAGATATCTCATGATGTGTGAATATATGTTTATATTTATATAAATTATTGATATATATCTAAGTCCTAGCATTAAGCTTTTGATTGTATTTTAAAACATTCTTGAAACTCTTACCTCTTGATTTAAAAAAAGACAAGGCATCTTAATAATAATATATACCTACTACCATATTTACTCGATTCTAAGCCACACCCCCAATTCTCTACACATGTTTGAGAAAAAATAAAAAATTGTGTTAAAAATTTATCAATATTTGATACTTAAGAAATTTTTTTGAAAAATTTAATGAGAAATAATAAAAAGTTAGGTAATTTATTTTAATATTAAAAACTTTTAAATACATGCAAGGACCTATAATTACTGTAACCATCAGTATCATGTTTTGAAAATGATTCATCGCTCCAATTATCACACTTTGAAATTTGTGCCGGCGTCATCATTTTCCCACACAGTGTTTCCTTCCGTGCCATTGAATGCAGTAGTGCATGCAAGGGGAGGGTCCCCCAGACCCAGATACTCCCCACCACCACCATCGCCCTCGATTTCCCCCCCCCCCCGGTGTTTGGAGTATAATCCTATGTGCATAGTACTTAAAAGTTAATTATTTGTTATTAATCACTAATTTAATTAATGCATGCTAATTATTCATTCAGTAATTTATCTTTTACTGTTTTTGGTTCCCAACAATTGACAAAATCAAAAGAATATGTTAGGCAGCATATTGGGGTATGACACAAGAAGCTTTTTGGTGAACTTTTGACTGTGCCCTCCTGAAGAATTCCTGTGTGTGCCACACACACTGTTGCTATTCATTTTTATGCCACAATTTTTTAAAAGAATGTAAGAAAAAATTATTAAAGGCTCTTGAGCATTTACAAGCAAAATTTATGCCATTGATGTACATTTGTGTCAAATTTTCAGTGGCCACTGCTCTGATTCCATTTTTTTTTTCGTATAAAATTGCCTCCCATTTCATACTTGTGTCATAGTAAACTCAACATATATCTGTCTATAATGCCCCTTAAGCACTTGCAACACCCCTCAGGATGAAACTCCTTTTGTAAGAGATTTTTACTTCATGAAAGGAACTTTCCTACTAAATTTCAAGTCTGTAGGTCTAATAGTTAAAACAGGATTCTGTTTTATATTTTTTTTTCTTTCCCCCAACCCTTTTTTGTTGTGGATGTCTATTTTATGAAAGGAACATGCCTGCTGAATTTCAAACCTGTATATCTAATGGTTCAAAAACTGGAATATTTATCAAGAATGCTACTTAACCTCTTGCAACACCCCTTGGGGGTCGATTTTTGCTAAACTCTTTCTTGGTGGATTTGATAGGCGTGTACCCATGTAAGGAAACACCCCTACCAAATTTCAAGCTTGTAGAGGGGTCTAATAGTTTCGAAGATCCTGATAAGTGAGTCTCCTTTATATATATATCCTTTTTTCCTTTATATATTAATGTAAAGTAGGAAAAATCATTTCAGGGTTTTTTTTTTTAATATGCAATAAATTTCAAAAAATTTCTTTGGTATGCGCTTAATGATCACCCATGATTTTAGCATACCAAAGTTCATATGTCTGTTATTTTCGTTTTTGTATTGATTTGCACATACATAAATATTTTTCATATTTTTCCATTTCTTGAGATAGATTTAATTGTGTAAATTTGCATCAATAAAATTATGAGAAATGTTATTGGAATTGATGAATGTAGTAATTCCAACAGTTCTCATCTCTCCTCCTATTTCTTGATGTGGTTGCAAATAAAAATAACATGACTTAATCAAATATTTTGCAAAAATTGTCCTGTCTGAATTGCATTGCTTTCATTTTTAATTAGTGTGAATTTAAAAAGCTAAGCTGAAATGTTACTATTCAGCTTTAAAAATAAACAATTGTATTTTTTTAAAGTAACTTCCTAATGTAATTTAATTCAGAAAAAAAAATTATTTTTAACAACACTACAATATTTTTTTTTAAAGAAAATCTACCTCAAAATAAACAAGTTTATATAGTGCTTTCAAATATCTATTAAAATAAGTCTTGGTGATCCTGTTTGTGAACTATAGTATAATTTTTTTTTTTTTTTTTTTTTGAATAAATCTTGTCGAAAGTGATTTAAATGATTGCAAATGAAAGATATTAGGAATTCTAAATTATATTTGGGCTCTTCAAAATGTGCTATGTATTTGCAATTTTTATGTCCAGGATTTTTCTCCTGCTATTAAAGCGATTATCTGACTAAACAATATTTTAAAGAAATAAAATTATTTTAATATCCATTATATGTTGCTTATTTTAAAAATATTTCCTTGCTAGAAATGTTGAAGAAACCTGTTATATAATTATAAATATTTGGCTGTGCCGTAGCGTACTGACTCATAACTGATGGATGTTTTGGGGCTCCATCCATCCCAAACCATCTTGTAGCTGGGCAGAAACATATAAAATCTTCCAAGTTAAAAAAATTTTCATGCTGATAGGGACTCATTGTTCAGGTGTTATTTTCTTTGCATGTGTTCTACTGCTTTTAGTGCATTGTGCTCCCTCCTATAAAAATTAAATACATTCTTATAGAAATTAAAATTTATTTTAATGATTGCTTATTTTTTTTTTCTCCAGCTCCCATTGCCTCTCCTGAAAAAGGTTCTTCTTGTCTTACATAAAAAAGTAATCCCTCATCTAGAAAACCCTTGTCTGTTGACCGATTTCCTCACAGATTCATATAGTCAGAGTAAGAAATCTTTATTATTATTTTAATGTACTTGCCTTATATAAATAGTTATTATTTTTTTTATGGTTTTTCTGTTTTTGTACTGTGTTTATTAAGTTATGATGTCTATTTCAGTTTGAAAATGTAGATATTTTAAGAAGTTTAATAGAAAACCAAGACCTTCCCCTTATGTATTAAAACACAATATTTTGTCCTAAAATTTATTTATTTTGTCTAAGCAAATGTATCTGATTTAAAAAAAAATTCTTATAGTGTTGTTATGTTGATAACTTAGTCCATGCCTCATGAGATTGCATCACACTCAAACCTGAAATTGTTTTGCATCCGATCAAGCAGCATTTATCTTGTCTCCTAGGGTTCATCCAATAAGTCTGGTGAGGGTGATGCAGCCTATAGTATGTTGTTAGCAAAAGTATGTTTGCTTGTCATATCATATCCCATCAGTATCACATTTTCCTACACTTTCCTTGCTGACATGTCTACATTGGTTGCTTCTGTTTTTTAACATAGACATCACTGGTCTCAGTCATTAAGTAGACATGGTTGGTCTCGCTCATTGAGGTATCTGTTATATGTCATACAGTGGCTGTTTAAAGCATGTCATTTAAGGCTTGTGTGGTAATACTTACACTCTTGCATACTTTTGACATTGTGAACGGTGATAGCTAAGTATTTGTGGTCATGAACTTCTGACCAACAAGTCATTGAGGCATGGTGTTGCTAAAGATTTGTGTAGAATGGCTGATGTACATAAAATCTGTGGTTGCTGAAAGTCCTCACTATGGTATGGTGTGGAAATTTGGAGGGTAGAGGTGACAGCTTGAGTGTTATTCTTGTTGCCTCATCGAGATTCAAACTTTTGAAGTCCATCTCTAACACTGTGGATCAAGGAATGGAGAATTCCGTAACAATTTCCAAAATGGGATAATGCCCTTCTCATCTAACTCCATTTAGCATTCTCGGTTCAAAGTTTGTTAACTATTGTTATATAGCCATAATTATATTAGAAAAGTTTTCTCAAAAATCACTTGAGTACAAAAAAAAAGCCCTGGCAAATGTATTACCCATTTGTATATTTCTTACCTCATGTTAATGCCATTTAGATATTTGCATTTTGCTATGAATTTTAGCACATCAGTGGATATGCATTTACTTATCATAAAGTAAACATTCTTATATTTTAGCTCTAATTTACTGTCTTCTGAATTTCAATTTTTTATTGTTACATGGAATAAATATATAAAGGATAGCATATCCATAAATTATATAATAAAAATGTGTTTGAAAAACTCCCTAATGTATTTTTTTAATATTTTTTTCTTTTGTTTCATTTACAGAAGGTGTAATAAGCTTGTTGTCTTTAAATAGTTTGTTTTTACTAATGGATAAGTATAATATGTAAGTATACAGACCAATTATTATTTTTGCATAAAAATCAATTTTGTATTATTTTACAAGTATACATGCGAGTTTCAGAAACAACTAGATTTTATTTACATTAAAATATGAAAGATTTTGTGCTAAAGTGATTTTTATATTCTTTCATCCTAATTTAATATTTCATTCTAATTTTTAAAAAATTGCCTTAGTTAATAAAAAATATTTGGTGTTTGAATTCTAGAATCAATTTACTTCAATTTTGATAATATAAGGATATATTTTGTTTCAGAGAATATCCAGATTTTTTCATAAAATTGTATTCCTTAACCAATGCTGAAGTAATAAATGGGAAATTTTGTCTAAGGTTTTTCTACCTTAGTGACCTTTTCTTATCTTCTATGTAAGTAATTTTTGCATTTTCTTTTCATGCATTAAAGTATTTTTCCATTAACACATTCATTATGTAAATGCATGCATGTTAAATTCCAGTATTCCTTGTTTTGTTACTTTATAGCAAGATTATTTATTTAGAAGTCTTTCTATCATTAATTACATTGAATTATTATGTTTCCATAAAGAAAACTAGTAATGTTTTTAAATATAAATTGTACTTAATTTTTTTAGTTTAAATTTCTAATAAAAGATAATAATTGTATATTTTTAGCATTAGAAATAATATTTCCCATTTTAAGACACTGTGATTTAAAGCAAAATTAGGGGGTGAAATTTCAAAATACGTTAAATATTTACAAATCTAAATTTAAATGTTTACAGTATGAAGAAAAAGAAATAATGTTTAACTATAAAAAATGGAGAGTTTATTATTCTATTTTAAAGATAAGTATTTATAATATGTTTATAATTAATGTGTTTGAATAATAACAGAGTACAGGGATGCCTTGTTTAGCATGGTTTCTCTTAATATATTGTTTTAAGTAAATTTGTGATGGGTGAAATCGTTATTTCTATAGAAAAATAAGTAACTCGTTCCTATCAAATTTTGTTAGAAATATTTGTATATTTGCCTAAAATTAATTAAAAAGGGGCGAAGAGTAAAATTTATTAGAATTTTTTATTGCTTAATATTTACATAATGGAAACAAACATTTTTTACTAGGATATTAGCCAAAGTGTTTTGAATCGGTTTTCTTTTTTGCACCTGCGATAACACATAATTTTTTAATCTTTGCCTTATTTCAAAGTTCATATTTTCATCTGGATCATTTCCTTCAGTCAGTTCATGTGCTGTTCCAGTGGCAATGAATAATTCTTCAAATTTATTGAATGTTTTTTTTTTCATATTTTTATGAATTTTCTTTCTTTATAGGCTTGTTTTTTTTGTGTATCATCAAAAAGCTGGAGTCTGTTTAAATACATGACATTGACAATATCTGATAATTAGTCAAAGCCTAATTTGTGTCCTGGTTTTATGTCTTCTGTGTCTGGTATCTATTTCAGGATCAAAGTCACAAAAATTATCAGTGAAATGAAGCAAAACACATTTCTATTTTCTCTTGTATTCCATGATGTCCAATATTCTCAGCATTGGGTATTATAGTTTTTCCAATCTGTATTGAAAGATGTTTTGGATTGCCTGTAAAAATATCTATTCGAATCTAAGCCGCAGTATTTTTCCAGTGTTATTGCTACTAAAAATCGGGGATAGCTTAGAATTGAAAGGGAAACATTTCTTGGATGGGAGAAATTGAGTTTCCATCCCTTTCTAAAGGAAAAATGTTATCACTGATTTTGGTCGCCTGCATCAAGGACATATACACCATTTCGCAGCTCCTCCAATATTCAATCTGTCCTAAACATCACTGCTCGTATTTAGGGGGAAATTTTGTATACGCTTTCTTTTAATCACCTAAACGTCAAAGACATCGGTAATCGCAGCAAGACTAGTTCACTATAATACAAAGTATGAAAAAAAGAGCAATTTTATATGCAAAAAAAAAAATATATGAAGAGCAATTGCCTCTGAAAATTTGACATGGACGAAACAAATATATGTCAATGATGTAAATAAAATATTTTTCCTTGTAACTGTTCCACAATCTTTAATAATTCTTTTACATTCTACTCTAACACTTTCTTTTTTAAAAAAATGTTACATGGAAGAAAACACCGTGTGGAAAAATGGCAACAATAGATTCGGTTCCGAAGTCAACTGTGACAATGGGAGTGATGAATCATTTTTGAAACATGATACTCATGGTTAGAGTTATTATATGTTCATGCATGTATATATTTGAAAGTTTTTAATACTGGTCACATAAATTATTTACTTATTATTCCTCATTAAAATGTTTTTCAACTTCTTAAGTATCGGATATCAATGAGCCTTTTACATGTTCTTTAATTTTTTCTCTAAAGGAGTAGAGAATTGGGGTGTGGCTTGAAATCAATGACAATATTTTTTCTCAAAAACGTTTTGAGAATTGGGGATGCAGCTTAGAATCAATAGTGGCTTGGATTAGAGTGAATACAGTATTTCATAGAAATGCCTTCAAAGTTGAAATTGCCCATTGATCCATATATTGTTAACATGGAGGACCTCCATGTTACAATATATGGATCAAGGTGTTCCTCCATCCTCAAATAGTACCTCTGATTAAGGTAGTATTTAAGGAAGAAAAAGAATTTTGACCTAATTTACAAGTACAAGATTGTCTAGTTGAGTAACCTGATGCATTATCTAATAACAGTAGGATGTTAAAGGTTAGGAATTACTTTTCACTATGACTTTAAACAACAAAGCAAAAATGAACTTTAAATCAATTTTCGAATTTAGTTATCTAGTCGTTTTTGTTAGATTCCCACATAAGAGATAAAGAAATTTTTGTCTCATCCTTACTCTTCCTTTGAGCATTAAGTAAATTTGATTCTCTGATATTTTAAATCATGGGTGAAGTGGCTTCAATCAATTAGTTCCAATTCAACCCACTTTCATGAATGTTTAAAAGTTGTTCATCAAAGTAGCCATCATCAACAATTTGCTATAATTCTGGGAATTTTGTAACTGTTTTTTATCACCACTTATGCTTTCACCCACAAAGCAAACAATGTGATTTCCTCTGAGTGGTTTTTAAAGGGAAACATCCTTGACTTTCATGGACATCTGCTTCATTTCAAACTGTTTTTCTTTAAGTGTAGAAAAGACTTCAATGTGTTTTCACTTGAATTTCTAGTTAATTAAAAGGAATTCATTTTTGGTTGCAGTCTACAGTCGTACTGATAGAAATCTTTCTATATTTAACATTAAGAGATTTCTTTGTTTTATAATTTTCATAGGAGCAAAATTATTTTTTACCAATCTGTATTCCTTTATCTATTTCAATGTTTTTAAACAAAGATTTGTTCATTATTTTATCTCTTGATATCCTAGGAAATGATGCAGTTTGCTCATGCATTTTAATAATTTAGATTTTTTTTTTTTTTTTTTTGTAAATTTAATAATTTGTTTGTTTTGTTTATCACAACTGATAGATTTTATTTAGTTTAAGGAACGATATTGTGTATAGTAGTTTTTAAAAAAAGAGAAAATTATAAGTGACATAAATCAGATAAATATAGTTGATGTGCTCACGATGAGACTGAAATAAAGAGACTGAATGCATGTTATGTCTGTAGAGTGTATCACCACTAAACCTTCCTCTTGACTATCTATTTTGTACATATACACTAATTATTCACATTTGACCTTGATCAATAAACAATATTTTTTGGAATTATTTTGGCACAAAATCTTTTCAAATTAATTATTACTAATTGAAATTTATTACTTTAAGTTTTAACCATTCTATTGTGGGTTCAGAGTTGAGTGAAGCCATATTCAGCAAAGTATTCCTGTACTAAAATGTTCAGCAAAATTATAATACTTATGTACTTTTATGTAGTATTTGTTTTATTGCATTTCGTTGAATATTTTACCCTCTTAGAATGGGTCATAGTTCTTCATTACTACTTTATATGTGTAATGTTTTACCTTATGTATATGCATTTTTTCTTTTTCTTTTTTTAGTCATATACCAGCTTACTTAATTACAGCATTTGTCAAGAAATTGAGTCGAATTGCCTTAGTATCCCGAGCTGATAGCGTATTGAGAATACTTTGTTTAGTGATTAATCTTATGATTCGTCACAAATCTGTATCAGTTCTTATACATCAAGAAGGCCCAAATACTGGTAAATAAATATATATGATGTATAAAATGCTTCACAACAAGGTTCTCTCCCCACTTTATTATACAGAATCAAATAATAAATGAGTTTGAGAAAGCTGTGTCTGTAAAAGAACAGCAGTAAATATGTGCAAAGAAATGTAGTTTATTGTTTAACTAACTAGTTGACTTGAAAACTGAGAATGTTTCCTTAACTGTAAAATGCTTCATATGCTAAAATATTTTTGATAGATTTTTTAAAAATTTGAAAATTTCCATATGAAAAAATTATATTACGGGTTTATTAGCATTACTTCTTTATTAGCATTAACTTCTCTTCTTTTTAAAAGCATTTACTTTTGTGTGTCTATGTTTTTTCTATAAACGTTAAATCTCTCTCAGTGACTCTCGCATTTCAAATGGGGTTGTATCAGACTTAATAGAGTGATCAGTTGACATTAGATGGTAGTTAATAGACAAAAGAAAAAACCCAATGTGTTCTGACTTAAAAGTGCTAGGCTATAACATCACTTTTGGTCATGAGTCCAATATGTAAAGACTGCTTATATACTTGCAGCACTACTCATAAAGATTTAATTTTAAAAATGTCTAATTAATTTACCATAATACATAATTATTCTAATACTTTTGCCAATATATATATATACAGGGTGTTTCATAAATGATGGATAGTACACATCAAGACGAGTAATAGTAAATAGGAAACCAAGTGTCCCAAACGTCTTCCGAAGGAGAAAGGCGCCATCAAAGTTTAGGGTCCTAAATTTCAAATGATGATAAAAAACGAAACAATGGATCGATTCAGTTGCGGTTTTCACTAAAATCATTTTTTAAATTAGTATTTTCTTTAAAAAAAAGTTTTAAAGGCAAAGTTTAAAAAATGCCGTTAGAGGACGCTCTAGACTTTGGAGTACCGAACAACTACCTTTTACCAGTATTTTTTTTATTTTGTTAAATGTTTACAAAAGCTTAAATTTTGACTTGAATTTTGAGCACAAAATTGAAACCATCGGGACCGGTTAAGTGGCGCAAATGTAACCGCGTTCAGGGGGGGGGGTTGAAATGCTCGTATGCAATGATCAAAATAAAAAACAATGAAGCAAACTTTAAGAGGCAATAGTACAACACCAAAACAAGCAACATTCATCAAAGAAATCATACTCGTAATTTTAACCCGAAGGTGATAGAGGGCGCTGAAACAGATTTCGTTTTAAGAGACAAAAAAGGAAACAAAGATCATTTACGTTATAAAAAAAGTTTAATTAGAAATGGCGAAGAAGGGATTCACAAACCCTCTGAAACACGCCAGGAGTATCACGCACCTTTCCTGCAGCTGCCGAAAGTCTGGCGACGAGTTCTTCTGCAGATTCGATAGGAGTCTCATACATAAGACACTTCAGGTGTCCCCACAAAAAGAAATCCAGGCATGAAAGATCGGGCGATCGCGCTGGCCAAGGGACAGGACCACCTCGCCCAATCCATTGATTTGGAAAGGTTGCGTTTAGATAATTTCGCACCTCTGGTGCAAAATGAGCTGGTGCTCCATCCTGCTGGAACCACATTACTCGCCGGATACGAAGGGGAACATCTGTCATCATTTCTGGCAGCACCTGTTGCAGAAAGGTAAGATATTTTTTTCCATCCAGGCAGAAGATAAGGTCCAAGTAGATGGTCACCAATTATTCCTGCCCAAACATTTATGGAAAATCGTCGCTGATATGCATGTGTAGAAGACGCATGTGGATTTGCATCTGCCCATTGGTGGGAATTGTGGGTGTTAAATGTACCGTCACGTGTAAATGTATATTCATCTGTAAAAAGCACAGTTGCACCAAAATCGGGATTTAGGGTGTTCTTTTGCAGATACCAGCGAGCAAAATCCATTCGACGAGGAAAATCCTTTTGAGTCTGTTCCTGGACTCGTTGGACATGAAAAGGATGTATACTTTCCTTCTTTAGTACTCGCCATGTCGTGGAGGGTGATACTTCAATTTGACTAGCCACTGCCCGCGTGCTTGTATTTGGATGATCAGCCACCATATCCAGAATTTTTTCTTCCACAGCTACCGTTCTGTTAGACTTCGCACGGCCTGCATTTGAACGTGCACCAAAAAAGGATCCTGTCTCACACAACTGTCTGTGCAAGCGCACAAATGTTTTATCATTGGGCAACCGCCTGTTGAGAAACTTTTTTCTGTACAATCGTCCTGCCTCTGCTCTATCCCCATTTGCAGTTCCGTAGATGAAGTGCATATCAGCCTTTTCTTGATTAGTGAAGGGCAACATCTTTCGTTACGTTTGTACCGTGATTTACACTTGCACACTCGGGTCAGTGGCTTTTATCTTAATAACAATTTGCATATGCGTTCTTCTTCCCCATATCACAATTTCATATTCTTCTCCCAGAAACTTGCAGCTATAACGCTTGCATGGATAAAATTTGAAGATGCTCTAACACATTTGCGTTTGAATTCAAATCATGCATTTTCTAATCAAAGTTGATTGTTTTTATGTTGTACTATCGCCTCTTAAAGTTTGCTTTATCGTTTTTTATTTTGATCATTACATACGAGCATTTCAATTTTTTCCCCTGAACGCGGTTACATTTGCGCCACTTAACCGCTCCCGATGGTTTCAATTTTGCGCTCAAAATTCAAGTTAAAATCTAAGCTTTTGTAAACATTTAACAAAATAAAAAAAATACTGGTAAAAGGTAGTTGTTCGGTACTCCAAAGTCTAGAGCACCCTCTAACGGCATTTTTTTAACTTTGTCTTTAAAACTTTTTTTAAATAAAATACTAATTTAAAGAATGATTTTAGTGAAAACCGCAAATGAATCGATCCATTTTTCCGTTTTTTATCATCATTTGAAATTTAGGACCCTAAACTTTGATGGCGCCTTTCTCCTTCAGAAGACGTTTGGGACACTTGGTTTCCTATTTACTATTACTCGTCTTGATGTGTACTATCACCCCTTAAAGTTACTCCCATCATTTATGAAACACCCTGTATATACTAGCTGACTCGGCTACGCATTGCTGTGGCTTTGTTTTAATACGTTGATGTAATGTTATTCTAAGCTATTGAATGCAGTCAAATTAATCTTCATTTACAATTTTGAAGGGTTGAAATTAAGCATAAAACAACAATGTTTTTAATTTTGCATTTCCTATTTGAGTATAATATATTGCATGAATTACTTATGAAGTTGTTAAGTAACAATACATGAAAATTTGATTTTATTAATGAGGTGAATGACGTTAATTTTTAGCAATTTTAATGTTATTTTTTTTTTTCATTTTAAAGTATCGCAGTAAATGATTTTAATAAACTAATTTTCTTTACCCCTTTTTTGCTAACTCAAATAGATTCAACGGTTTCCTTACATATAAGTAGGCAACATATAATTGCCCATTCAAGAAGCATGAATTTTCTTAGCATCAAATGGACATTGTTTGACTTTGAGGTTTATTTGCGGTCATTATGAAAACCAAATGAACCGGGAATTGAAACGTTTTGAATGGTATTGGAGAATCTGATGGTATTTAGAAATACGGAGCAACAGGACGATTTCTCCTTTAAACTTTGCAGTCAAAATATTTACTTCAAGAAATTTTCTGGTAATTCTTTTGAGGACCAAACGTGTGACATTGCATAATCTAGGTGGATTTTAGTTACACAGACTAATAACCAGTGAACTAATCTTCATCCAAAGATTGTGTGGGGGCATTCCTGATGTATCCAGAGAATTCAAAAACTCAGTTGTTAAATTTATGGTTTCGTTTTCATGAATAATAGTGTCGATTGATTTATAAAGTATTGGATCACCTGGCAACGTGTCTGTATCTGGAAGTTTATTTCATCAATATCGACATTTTTTTCAGATTAAATAACACCTGGTTTTTTCTGGTTTTCTGATAACCGAACCAATTATTACCTAGATAATTATACAGTATATCAGATTCCAGACAGATACCATTTCAGATTACTCTTCCTTTTATAATAGACATTCGCGGGCCAACTTTAAAGGCTTCAAGGGCCGAAATTGGCCCGCGGGCCATAGGTTGTGCATCCTTAGTAATACATCTAATTAATGGTTGATTTTTTAGATGTTTTATATTTTGTATTCATATATTCTTTTAATTATGGTATAACTGTTTACCCAGAAGCAAAAACTAAAATTTTGATGTTTTAAAAAACTTTTAACTATGCAAGCACATTGAATTAATTATAAGACAAAATTTTCGGTTAATATTCATCATTTGATTCTTTTCTGTTCTTTCATTAGCTGGTGAAGATCCTTTTGATTTTGATGAACCAGATCCTGCAAAATGTCGGGCATTGGAGAGTTCATTGTGGGAAATAAAAGTAATTTTTTTGTCATTATATTAGAATTGCTGACAAGTAAATGTAAAATGTTTGTTACAAATCTTGTATGATTTTTTATGTCAGGATTGTAATTGATGTAAATAATTAGTTGTTGTTGTTACTTATGCCTGTCATTAGCCGTAGCCTTGAGCATCATACAGGTGACAGTGCGATTTGGCTCGGTTCCACCCTTATTTTGAGCAAGAATACCCTGGGTATGGTCAGAGGCCTCACACCTCTTCCCCTTCACCAAGCTCATGAGAGAACTTTCAGCTCAAGGGCTATTTAGAGTACCCTCATGCCTTCTCTAAGAGATTTGAACCCTGGCCTAACGGCACAGCACTTAGCATCACTGACCACTGCACTGGATGGGTGGCTAAATAATCTGTAATCATACTTAATGGGATGGACATTTTTCATTCAAATACATTCATAGAAAAAAAATTGAGTATACCAAAAAGGAAACAAGCTACTGTTGCAAAATTATGTAATTAAGTACAGATAGGTCCAGTATGCAAATGATCCAACTGTAGTGCCAGATACTGTATTTGGAGAAAGCTGTTCTAGGCTTGTGGTTTTACCTGCTGTTGGACATCACACCTTTACTCAATTCAATACTGGACCATGTTGTGGCATGTATTGCAGCATAAGACTATATGATGGGTGTTAAAAGATGTCTGGATGTCACATCCTGTACTTTTTAGATTGTGTTATTTCTTTAATCAAGTGTATTTTTCATTTTTATCATCTGAATAAAATGTCATTTCAGTCCAGTATATCCTCCTGGATTAAAGTATGTTATTTTATGAGTTGACATTTAATTTTACATCTTTAGATACTTAGTAAACATTTTTAGAATCTAACTGTTTTTCAAAATGACATTCTGTAATAATTTGTTTTAATAATGTATGAAGTCTTGCGATTAAATTTTAAATTATTAAACCTGTTAACGTCTTTTATATGTAATTGCAGACATTACAGTCTCATGTGGTCCCCAGTGTTTGTCGAAAAGCAAAAATGATTAATCGGGCCTTGCCATATTTAGAACTTGAAAATGTTGCATTGAACGTTTCAATGAATTCGGTAAGTATGCAAGAAATTTTGTATGTACTTATAATATTTTGCAGTTGATGCATTTAAGTATGCTGATCTATAAATCGCCATTTCCTTTATATATACAGATGTAAGGGAAATTTTTTTAATTCCTTTTTCTTTAAGAGACCCAAACATTTTTTCCCTTTAGAAAATATTACTTTATCCTGTATTTAATCAAGAACATTGTTGCTTTCAAGGTTACAATGAGAGCTTTGTGCTTAGTTTTATAGGTTTTAATCCAAATTTTCTTTCTAAAACTGCAGTATGAAATAATTAAAGAGGTTGAAATGGTTTTCCATATTAAACCCGGTTTGATCGTAATCCTTTCGGGGCAAAGGACACAAACATGTGCCTACCGCTAGTGCTGAAGGTTTCTTTCGCAAGCATCACTCACAGGCCGGAGGGCTTATTGTAATTAAGCAATCCATGAAACTACCGAAAAATAAACTCATTGTTTAATATTGTTCTGTAGATTATATACAAATGGCAAAGGCTTGATATATTTTGTGTTTACATACTTTATTTACATAAGTCACTTTCTGTTCAAGTACAACTTTTTAAACATTTTATTGTCAGCATTTATTTATTGTTTAATGACTTTTAATATTATGCATATTTTTATTATGAAAAATTTTAAGTGGTGGAGAAGAAATCTGACTATGCTATTTTTTTAGTATATATCTATTAATTTAAACTTCTTAATCTGGCTTTGACACTTAAAACAGCAAAATTAATCCCAAAAGCAATTTGTTTCATTTTTATGTCTATGTTTAAGTAGATTTAAAACATTCTTTTTTGCTTTTACTTTGTTTTAGTTTGTTATAGAGTTAAGTAAAACATGGATTTATTTTTACCATAAAATTAATGGTTTGAATTAAAAATTCTGAAGTATTTCTTTAAAACAATGTTATTAATCCTCCCATATTTGAGTCATGAAGTATGTTTTAGATTTTGGAAGACACTGTGTTGAATTGTTCACATAAAATATTCAAGATTAAGAGGTTTTACTTCATCTCATGATTTCTAAGTATTTTTCTTGCCTTGCTACATCTCAGTTGCTTGTCTTTTCTAACAGAGATAAAAATTGAATAAATTGCAAATGTTTGAATTTTACTCTGAGCTTTTCTTGAAAAGCATAGTAGAGAAAATAGGCAGGTTATTCAAACTTCTAAAAAAATTTTATAAACTTCTATAACACCAAGTTTAATTAAAAGGTGACCTTGTTATAATCCCCCCCCCCAATATCTCATTATATTTGAATGTTACAAATTAAATATATATGGCTGTTATTTTTTTACAGCTTTACAAAAACCAAAGGAAGCGTCCATTTGCAGAGGTACCTCTAGCTGTTTGCAGACCACTAAAAATTTGTTTGTGAAAATGATTTTAAAAAAAATTTACACATGTAAATAGAGCTTTCAGTGCATTTGCTAAATAAAGTTTTTATACTTTTACATCCTTAGTGTGAAAAATTTATTGCTTAGAATTTAACTATATAACATTAAAAGTTTGTGGAAGAAATTACTTGCTGAGTTGCAAATTAATCTTTTAAAAAAGTAATATATATATATATATATAAAATTTCAATTTAGTTACTTTCTTTTTACCTGTTACATGTCAATGTTCTATTATCGAAACATCAATTTTGAAATTTTCTGAAAAATTCAATGTTATTCATATATGTTCCGTAAATTTTATTTTGAAGACAAAAAAATACATGGATTATTTTTTTGGAATTGAAGTACTGTTGCTAAAGTAGTCTCCCTCTGAGAAAAAATTTTCAATTATGCATTTTTTTTACTGAATTGATAAATTTAGATTTATCTTTCTACAGTGCTAATGACTAATAGTCAGTTTAAAATAATTTTTGTAAGTGAAAATTTTTTTCAATATTTCTATGTCATAGTTTGACTTAGTAAATTTTAGAAAACAGCCATTTTTACTACTCATTTTTCAATATTTATTTTTAACTCAGTGTTATTGTCGTATTGTGTTTTATCAAGTAATTGATTGGAGATAAAAGTTCTCTACTGTCTACCCTCAACAACATTTGCTTTCTGATTCACTCAAACCTGTTTTATGCAGGGGATAGGGACCATATAGAAAAATCTTAAAACTTCATATAAGTCCTATAAAATACATTGTTTGCTATACATTTAAGAAAATTATATAATAAATAGGGAGCACTTAAAAAACTCACATAATAAATATATAAATCTAAAACTTGGGGATGTTGCTGGGAATATTTCTAAACAAAGATAAAATTTACAGACAAGAACATTTTTAAATGTTTTCCCAATCTGTTTCTAAAGTTACTGTAGATCAAATAATTTTTTTTTAATCCTAGCTCTGCACAAATTTTAAATTTGATATACAGTGAAAATTGTGCAACATGAAACTGAAAGGACGGAAATATTTTTTTGTGTTAAGGATATTGCAAAAAATATATATATTGTTACGTAGATCGGGGTTTGAGGATTTTATGCAAAATCAGTCGTAAATGACAAGGCAATTTTTTAAGAGCGATGAGTATTTATTGTTGAAAATCAATCCTTGAAATACAGGATTCAGCAGCAAATTTCACAGAATAAAAAACAGAAGGATTTCACACCTTCAACAGCACTCGGACACAATAAGCAGTGTCTAAAATACACGTATTCACAAGCACAGCCGAGGTGATCAAGTTCAAGACAAGTTTACTAATCGCTAATCAAAACAATGCTCACTACTCACTGGTTGAAATCGGACTGACTGTTACGGCGAGTATCGCTCTATTTATAGCCGGGACCGAAATTTCTGGAAAGATGCGCTCGCATCGCAGATCGTGAACTTAGTGAATTTCTCTACTAATTTCTAGAAGAATCCAGAAGGTCCCGAACTCGCCAACTTGGCTCTATCGGCAATATTTCGCTAAGTTCCCATTGAATCGCCATTATAACGTAAGGGACGGTGTTGCTTGTGAATATTACACCTTTGACATGAAATAAATATAGCATAGAGTAATATAAATGCATTTGCACATCCAAATATACAAAATTCGTAACAATGTATATTCAGCAAAATTATGTTTATTTATTAGAGAACATTTTATTTACATGGATATGTATATATGTTTTTATTTCATAAAAACCAATGTAACTAAACATCTCTAAGAACTTGATAATATTTAATACAAAATTTTCAAGTTTTCTGAAAAAAAGCATTTATTGAGTTGTTTGAAAGTAATCTGATATTTTTCTTTGCATTGTCTTTTTTAGCATCAAATTGTTCGATATCCATTTTGTTATTCATTTCACCATTGGAATGTGCATACTTCTCATGATGGTCATTATTACGTATCATGTGGGAACATGAGCTGCTCTGTTCATTTCAGATTCATCGTCGGAATCTGCATCAATGATACGTTTTGAACGAACTCCAAAATGTCTTTGATTTCATAAAATTGGGGCTGTTTATGCATTATTATCTACTGAAGGGAATTCTTCCGATGAAAAAGTTGGACAGTACAAAAATATAAAAGCTTTCTCAAATGTTTCATTTAGTGTTCATTCCTGGAAGCGAAATTTTTTCGTATTGAGCGATGCTCGTTTTATGTTAAGAAAAGAAAAAACGCATGATAGTACATAGTTGATTGTTGGAACTGTTGTATTTTGTGTTAACCGATATTTTGTCTTAAGCATTTTCCCACAAAACATATTTCACTATATTTCATCCCATTTTATTACCATGTTTTTACTAACTCACTTTCTTGTCTGACCGGGTGGAATTTTGTAATTGATTTTAAACTAACTTCCCAATGAGCGAGAGACTTGAAATTTGGGCCATAGCTCAGGAGTGGATGAAAATGCAAAAAAAGTTCTAGTCTCGAACCCGGGCACCCGAAAGGGCTAGTATGTCTGACTGAGTAGAATTTTTTTTTTTTTGTAATTGGATTTAAACTTCCCGATAAGCTAGAAACTTGAAATTGTGACCATAACTCTGATGACAATGCATGAAAATGTAAAAAAAGAAGTTCTAGTCTCGAACCCGAAGAGACTTTTTTGTCTGTCGAGGGGGGGGATTTTGTAATTGATTTTAAACTGACTTCCCCATGAGCTAGAGACTCTAAATTTGGCTCACAGCTCAGAAGTGGAGGACAATGCATGAAAATGTGAAGGAAAAAAAAAGAGTTCTAGTCTCGAACCTTGTATTTGGACTTCAGTGGATAAGTAGAAAGTATTTTATAAACGATCGAAAATTTGAACAAGATGTACAGAGGAGCACAAAAGTGTTCAAACACTTGCAATTTTCTATAAAATTTAATGTTTTCTACTAATAAAAATTAATTAATCAAAATTGTAATTTTTTTTGATATCTGCAACTTGTTCTCAATGGAATAATATAACCAATTTTTAAAACATATATAAATAACTATTATTTTAAAAAAATAATAAAAAAACTACTAAAAATATTACACCATAAAAGTCTTCCTACATGCAAAAAAAAAAAAATTTTTATCATAACTTTAAATACTGTATTCCCCTTCCCCCTTTAATTTAAAACTTTGGATAAAATATTTTAGGGCTGCAATAACTTTTAAATGTCATGGTATACATTTCATCAGGTTTTTTTATTTATTAATTTTTTGTAATTTCTGCATCAATGTTCCTCCATTCTTCTGTGATATTATTGCTTTTAATTCACAATTTGTATTTTATGTGTCATATTTTCTTTCTTTTCCAATAAACTTCTTACGAAATATGTTATACTTGGCTTCAATCAGAAATATCGCTGGGTGGATGAACAAAGTTCCGAGCTTTAACCTCTAATCGTTGGGATTTAGAGTAACTGTAACATTTTGACTCTTACCCTTTGTAAAATTAAAATACTAGATAAATAAAACGAAAATTGAGACAAATAAGACTTTAAATATAATAAAAAGCATTAAATGCTTGAAAAATAACTTCAAAAGCATTGCAAAACACTGAAAATGAGAGCATATTTAGTTCATTAGGTGGGCAGGGCAAAGCCTGCCCAATGGGAATGCAGTAAGTGAATTTAATCCACGAGAAAATGCTTTGACTGAATGAAAATCAGAGAAAACAGCTTTTTAAAAGCTGAAAAATAAAAGATGAGCAGGAAAAATGAATCGGAACTTTAAAAAATAAAAATAGATCAGTGAAATTATATTTTTTACAGGAAAACTAAGGAATTTTGAAAAAAGCGGAATCCCTGGAATCGAACCCAGACCAATTCGTTTGAATACAGATGCTGTAACCACTAGGGCTCGCGGAAAGAGGCAAAGTAAGCTTTTAATATTGGTAAAGAGTGAGTGAGAGTTGGGCCAAAAATCAAATTAAACTGGTGTTGGGGCGGCACAACCGACTACTCTTTTAATGAATACATTTAATTTATCGGTGTCATTGCTGACCTGTGATGAAGCATGGAGAGCTTTGGGAATTTAGAAAAAGTATATTACAGTTCCACGAGGGCTGCTACGAAGTTAGTCTGATGTTGGGGTGGTCGAAGAATCTTTGATTTTTCTGGGCTCACTCTTTGTGTGATTCTTCTCCGTTGCTAAGTTTTGGAGATCCATACAGTGGTGTTGGAATCTTTATTATTAAGAGCTTGCGTGAAGCTTAGGCCTGGAATTAAATTGCTAGATTTAGCTAATTGTGATTGATTTTTATCTTTGATGCTATCGCTTTAGGTTTTAATTATGGAAATTTTGGGCATTTCGAATGAGGCGAAATGTCCATGCTGGTGGCAGTTTATACACACTGGATTTTCTATTGTTTCGGTAATTGGGCAATCGCCGGTATGGTGGGTTTCCCCACAGTTGAGACAATGGGTTTTAATGGAGCAGTTCTGTGACGCATGGTGGAAAAAGTTACATTTGTAACATAGCGTCACACGGCTGCCTTTTTTGAAGGGATCCAATTGGATTTTAAGGAATAAACAGTGATTTATTTTATAGATGTCTGTGACGTTCTCGTCCCGAGTAATTTCGATTAAGTGAATTTGGGGAGTGGATTTTTTGTTTTCCAATGTCTCAGCTGGACAACCTTTTCCACCTTGATGCCCTTTTCAGTAAGGTCGTTTTTGATTTCGTCGCATTTACCTGTGACGGGTAATCTTTTAATTGCAAGTTTAAGGGTTCTGTTATTGATTGGTCAAAGTACATAATACTCTAGGTTTTTATCAGTGAAGATCTGAGTGATCTCCCTGTGATGTTCGTCTGTCTCTGCGATGATTTTTATGTAATCACCAACACAGTGGTGTAACGTACACCCCCACACCGCGAGGTGGCCCAGGGTTCTAGGGAGCCCAAAGTCTGACTGACACCAAGTACAAATAGTTTTGCAATCCCTTGTAAGATTCGGCTTGGGGGCCCAAAATCTGACTTTGCAGGGGGACCCTAATGTTCTCCGTTATGCTACTGCACCGACATGTGATTCTCAGTAGTTGAGTTGGACCTTTGAAGGTCTTTCAAAATTAGATTGAAATTTTCTGTAAATCTCAGCATAATCGGGTCGATTTTTCTCTTGAGAGTCTCAGCACCAGGTTGAACTCAGGGGTCTTTTTGAGTAGAAAGGGTACTAAAACTGTCTGCAGTAGCTATTGGGGGTAGGGTGGTTGGTCTAAGATCTGCCTTGGCCTTTTTATTAGGTAGTTTGAAGGAGTATTGGTCTTTAATTTTGTTTTTAGTACTTTCTAAGTTAGGGGTGGCAGGCTTTGAAACAGAGCCGGCAGCTAAGCATTTGCGTAGAGTTTTTGCTGTTACATTATGTAAGCAGTCTTTAAGAGGGCAAATAGTCAAATGAGTCAACTCACCAACAATAAATATTTTGGAGCCTTCAATTGGCTTCATTCTCGATGATTGGATCAGTGCTGGGGTTTTTCTCTTCTTCACCAATTAGATCTTTGAATAATCTTGTTCGCATTTCCAGTATTCGTGCATTTTTTTCACATTCGCTAAGACGGCAGTGAGTTTGAGGATCTGTAGGTGGGGGATCTTCCATGATAACAGAGTCTGTGTCAACAGCATACGTTATATTACTGTAGAGAAAATCTAAGTTTATCTCGGAGTTGCTAACAGGTAGGTCTTGTCTCCTTGATAGCCTAGTAAGTGTGTTAAATCGTGATTTAGGAGGGTTTTTTTTTTTTCAGAATTCGGGACAGACACCAGCTGCGTACATTGAGAGCAGTGTGCTTGGTGTTATTATCTCGTTAAATAATGAATTTGTCAACAAAATCCAAATTTTGGTCGGATAATTTCAAATTGTTCTTTAAAATATATTTTAATAAAGCTCATGATTTACAATACCAAATTATCTAACCCTGAAGCTGATTTACACCTCCATGACTATAGATTGATGATTCAGAAAAGAAAAATCAAAATTTATTATAAGCATCAGAAAAATGAGTCACAATTTTCTTATTGCTGGGGAAAAGCAATGGAAATTGCGCAATGTCTCGCTTCGGAAATGGAAGCTCTCTATATAAATTTTGATGAGAAAAAAAATTTTAAAACATAATTTAGACAAAAATTAAATCCCGGGATTTAAAGAAATACCGAGATCCTGGGGCTGCAAACCTTAGCATAAGTAGAATTTCCCTAAATGAGAGGTAAATACATAAGAGGTCCATATTCAAAGAGACAGGTATCAACATTAATTGTGCCTTATTCAAAGTTTATCTGACAGGAGGTATTTAATTTATATCTTTAAAAAAAATCATAATTACCTGTTGCTATATCATACGATCTAAATGTAAGAGATTGATTTGTACGAATTTCAGTTAACCAATTTCTTCGAAAACGAGTCTGTTGATGGTAGAGAACACAAGAATTTTTTTAAACTTCAAGTAACTTCACTCAAGAGTAAAAGTTTTATTTTACTCTTGAGTGAAGTTCTCCAGACATCTTGTAGTAGCCATGTAGCTAGATATCTTCCTAAAATTCTTATAGCATATATCCCTTTTAAGTTAGCTGACATCGAACATTCTGTGGGATCGTTCCGGCCTCATTGGCAATGGGAAGAAATCCACAGAAGAAAATAAGAGAAAACATATCAAATTTCACGGTTTAACATACACATCCGCCTCGAATCCTTCTAGGTTCAACACATAAAACAAGATATCAATCATTGGCACGACCAAGTAATTTTAGCGCGTTTTTCACATGTTGTATTTTACAATAATGCAACTAATGAACTTTTTACTAACAGAAAGTAGTGTACTGTACCACTCCTCTAAATGTACTACTATTGAGCTGAAAAGAAATAATGACACAAATCTGTATCAGCGCTGTAAAAAAGCAAAAACTAGCGAAATTCAGGAAAATTTGGGGAAATTTAAATATGATTCGGCTCATCTAGGGCACAAATGCGACCCAATGCTGAAAACCCGAAGTCAATTGGTTGCTTATTGGCTGAGAAAAAGGTACGACAAAATATGGAACGAAGACGAAATTTGCATCCTAATAGCGCTTTTGTTCTACTGCGTGAAAAACGCGCTAAAAATTGACATTAGACGTACATGGTACAAAACAAGTAAATAAGATAAATTAAATGCAATACCAAATTTACAATACTTTGAAAAAATTTCAAAATATAATTCACACACAGACAAAAATTAAATCTCGGGATTTAAAAAAATCACCAGGATTTCGGGATCCCGGGGCTGAAAATCCTAGTATTAACACTTTTGTGGACCACTGTATATATAAATAAATATATTGAGAAAGTGACCTAATAGTAGGGAGTTGAAAAAGTAAAATAGTCTTAGTAATAGAATAGCAAACTCTTAGGCTTGGATCTAAGATTGAAAAATTTAATATTAAATTAGTTCCTAAAAATATAATTCTGTTGTATAAACAATTCACTTATATAAAAGAGATTGCGTATAAGGTAATTATATGTAAGGTTTTAAGGTAATGGATATGTAAAAGTGGAAAATGCAGAGACAAACGCATGCAAATGTCCTTCTGAACTCGCTGACAGATTCGCAAACAATGTCACTATTTGATAGAGGACGTAACATACGACTAAAAAAGCAATGGGGTCAAAGCGCTCTATGTTTGGGACTGAGTAATGCAACCATTCGGCGATGTTGGTGTGTGAATCATGGCTTTAAAAAAAACTGAGGGTCAAGAGGATGGCAATTGACTGAGAGCGAGGAAAGTGATAGCCCTTAATGTTTCATTATCAATGATCCAATGTGTAACCAGTACATCAATGACCAGCCGTAGGAGATTCATTGAATGAGGGTTGAGTTACTAAGGTCATTGAACTGAGTGCCCCTTAGTGTTGCACAATGCCAGCCGTGTTTGTGGACGCATTCGATCTGAAATACTTATAGAATCTCATTTCGATAGGATCCTCGATAACCAGTGAAGAAATGTTTGGAAACATTATGAACAGCGGTGGTACAGCTTCCTTAGCCACAAGTCTATCTTCCAACATACAACCAGGAATTATGGAAGGGGATGCTTGATTTCTTTGAATATCATCCTTGTCACCCTTGTAACAAGGTAGTACGACAACCAAGTTCTACAACCCGTAGTGTTTTTCTTTTTGCGTTTCCCCACCCTTTCATTTCAACAGGATAATGTTTTTCTATTGATTGTCCAACACTTCCCTGTTCAACGCGATCAACTGATATCTTTAAAAAAAGTACTGTTGGGCTTTGATAAGCTGGTGTTTCCATCCATTCTTAGAAATCATGTTTTGGGAGTTATGTCATCAAAGTTCAGCAAGAATAAACCATGAGTTTTCATGTTAGAATCTCAAGCATTTTATTTCATAAAAACTTTTCATGCATAGCAGAAAGTAAATTATAAAAAGAAAAAAATATCCTTTATTTATTCACACAGCAATTATGCAAAACAATATTCAAGTACACCAAGTATGTTGTTTTCCCTGCAATGATTCTTGTTGAACTGCTTGTTGCTTGTGGGAAAAGAGTTTTACTGGGAAAATACTCTTCTCAGCATTAACTTAAATAAAGTTACGGCAACTCCAGAAGATATGTGTAGAATTACCAGATTACTGAATTTATCGGCAAATTTGGCGATAAATTATATTGCCAAGAGACCTTTGAGAAGTAACTGGGACCGATTCATCTGTAAATTTCCATGGGTCTATATAAAAGTCGGCGAAGCTAAGAATCTGTCTATGCGTTGTCTGCGATTAGACAACGATGTATGTGCTTGAGATCCGGCTAGTCGGTACCGGTTTATTCATTGGGCGCTTGGCGTGGGCATCCAGGAGCACGAATAAGCTGAACTTAACCAGATTTCCTGGCTATAAATTTCGATCCTCCAGTGCCATGGAGGCAGCCTGTATATTTTCTGTGCCCATGCCCCAAAATGAGCTTAAATTGGCAATGCTCCTAGTGGAACTGTTCTGGAACGTTGTAAAGCTTGTTTAAAATGATTGCGTTTTTCCATTACTGTAAATAATCTGTGTTTCATCGAGAATTCAATGGAGAACAAGAGGACTGTAATTTTTGGGTTTAATGTTCCATGTGGTAAATGAAGAGCCCTTGGTATACGAATAAGTTTATTGATGACTAAACATAACTTGACAGCAATACACTCACACACACCAACATTAACACTATTTACAGGTTTTTAGAACAAATATCGCTTTAAAGCGCACTGCCCAAAGCATCATCCGTTCATTCGATCCGTTGATCGGCGTTTACGTTATAATTCAATGGCGCATTACATAAGTTAATTCTGGCAACCCTGAAGTCGCCAATTAAGTTGGAAAGCACCAACAATCTGCTTTGATATTTCTTTGTGTATATGCGTTAATTTTTCTTCGTGTAGCCAGCAGTTCTCGTTCTTGTCCATTTATAAATTTGTTAGTACTCAATTAATTCGAGTCGCCGGCTGTTTTCATTCACGTAAATTTTCAACAACATGAATTTAATATCATAATCCTTTTCACACACACACACATATCACCTCTTTCTCCTACCGTAATCTTCGTGTTTGGCATCGTTAACTCTATATCTTGATATTTGCGTTCTTCAAGATTTTGTGTGTTTTTTGGGCTTTTTTTTTTCTATTCGAATTCTAACTGTGGCACCTTTTGTTTAGTTATGGTACAAAAACATAGATGAGGATTTGTTCACAGGCTTTCTCCTCATCGCACGCGTTCTTCGCGTTGAGGGAAAACCGTTTCATTAAATGGTTTTTTCCAAACTATTGAAATATCTGAAACGTTTCGGCACATCAAAACCAGTGTCGCAGGATATTTCCTGAGTATTTTCTTTTTAAACAAGATTCTCCGATGTGTCCGGAATACAGTATCGGAAACAAGTGAACATTTTTTTAACTAATAGAAATTATGAAATTCAGCGAAAAATTTTATCCCCCAACACGGTGAATGGTCTTACTCTAATAAGTTGAAGAATTCTTAATATCTACCAACAGATTCTAAAATATTAATAGATATTGTATATCCATCAAATTCTAAAGGGTCTCGTTGATAGGAATCCCAATCCTAAAACGATGAAAGCACCCTCTTCTGGGAGGGGGCGTGTCCAAAGTAATGGTGAAGTACTCACGTAGGACTGGTTTGAATGATCAAAGGTAAATAGTTCCTTCATAAAAGATGAATTATATATATGTAATAAGACGATGTAGTAATGATGGATTTTTTGAATGGAGCTTGCAATGGCATTCTTGTGGTTAATTAAACTTTTTATTATTCATCTTGAAAACATTTGAGCAAGACAAGGACGACACATAGATATACGTAATCACAAATAGACACACAAAATATACAAACACTAGATGCGGCAGACTACATGATGACAAAAAGCGAAAAAGCGCGCGTAACCGTGTGTTCAGAGCTTTTATAGTGGCGGTGAAGGTCGTACGACTCTTTTATAACAGGAGTCGTGATTGGCTGCAAATGAGCGGGAGCAATTAGATTAAGATTACGCGGTCGTACAATTAGATTAAGATTATAACAGTCAGAGGCGAAAGAACTAGAAATTAATTTCATGGGGTACAGTTAAGGAGAATTAGAAGAAGTCATTACATTTCCCCCCCCCCCCTCCGTAAGACGCGTGTATGCGCCAGGGCCCTTGACACACACAAGTACCTTACAGAGATATTAAATTTTAAATTAAATATTATTATTAAAAATTTTCCTTCACACCAACCAGCAGACATAAAAACTCCAACACAGAAATAAAATATGATAACAAATATATACTAATATAACTGTAAAATATGGGTACCCATAAATAACCTTCAAATTGTATTAAAATTCAAAGTGTATTAAATTCAGAAATGTAATAAAATTCAAAATGTAGATAAAGTTCAAAATGCATGGAAGTTCAAATTGTATCAAAGTTCAAAATGTTCACTTTTCTTGAGTGGTTGAAGTAATACTGGTTACCACTATAAACGTTGCATCATAAAAGTACACTATATCAAAAATTAAAAAATAAACACTTGAAATGGAATGTAAACAAAAATAAGATTCAAAAACATAATTGTAGTATAAAATACATCAAGGACAAACATCAAAGGAACATCTAAGTTTGTTTCAAAATAAAATAATAGACTTTGTCTAAAAGTAAACTTAATAATCTCAGTATATTAGACTATTAAGGAAGGGGAATTTAATTCAAACTCTTCCCTGTTTCCATCCAAGAGTACACACTTCTCCAAAACTGAAACAGAATACTGAGATGTAAACAGGAAAATATTTGAACTGGATTGGAAGGTGGACCCATGTTTCGCACATTTATAAGATCTGTATTCATTTCTCATTGTGATATTTCACAACATTTTTTTTTAAAAAAAAGAAAAATTATATCCTAAGAGTGGAAAAGAAGGGGGTCCACCTTAAGAGGGTAAAAGGACAATGGTCTGGTTTTGTGTAGCTGTGTGTGAATTTTTGGTTATAAAATGATGATCATTCGTGACTTAATTTTAATTCTTCAGGAGGATAATAAGTTCTCAATTTTGAACACGTGAACAATTTCAGTAGGTTTTTTGGTTAAAGCATTGGGTTTGGTTATTTCATAATTTATATCTGACAATTTTTGTACTATTCATAGGGGCCGGAAAAAACTGGGGATTAATTTCTACGATTTGGATAATTAAATTCTTCATACATTACAATGTCACCAGGTTCAAAGGGAGAATCAATGAAACGAGCATCATATTTAATTTTGTTTTTTCTCATGATATTTAATAGTGTTTTCTTTGCTAATTTTCTGGCTTCTTCAACTGGAGGGTAAAATTGATTTTGAGCTAATGGAGGTGTATATGGTAAACTGCCAAAGAACAAATATGCAGGAGGGAATTTTGTGACTGAGTGAGGTGTTAAATTATATTCATTAATTACTTGTTCTAAAAGTTTAGTCCATGGAATTTTGGTAGGAGAAGAATTTACTTTACATCTTAATTTAGTTACAATAGACTGATTAACACGTTCACATTTTCCATTTGTCTGAGGATGATGAGAAGTAGTTAATAAATGTTTCACACTATAATTTCTTAGAAAGCGTTTAAATCTAGATGAGGTAAAAGCACCATTTCTATCAGTTAACAATTTACTAGGTATTTGAATTTGGAAAAGTTGTTTCAAACAATTTGCATAGGTTTCTGTTGTTTCACTTTTGGAAGGAAAAGCCCAAACATAGCGAGTTGCATGATCTATTATTAAGTGGAGAAATTTTTTAGTAGAATTATAATAATTAAATCCACCAACAGTATCAACAGAGATACACTCAAAAGGTTGATCTGTGGGAGGTACAGCCTGTAAAAGGCCAAATCTTTTTGCCTTTTCTTCTTATTTAATTGACATACATCACAATGTTTAACAAATTTTGAAATATCTAAGTTAATATGAGGCCAGTAGTATTGAGGAGTAATTAAATTTATCATTTTTTGAGTACCTGGGTGTCCAAATTGTTCATGAGCATTTTGCAAAATTTTTTCTTCTTAATGAAAAAGGTACAACAATTTTAAACAGATTTTTCTTTTTAAGGACAATGACATCATCAACTTTCTTATATTTAGGGCCATTTACATTGTCTAAATTTTGATATGTTTTATCTCATCTAATTCAAGTAAATGTACAGAGTGCTGGATATATTGAGTCAATAGGATGTCTCGACAACATGTCAGCTTCAACATTATTAGTCCCTTTTAAATATTTTACTTCATAATCAAACATGCTTAATTTTAAAGACCAACGAAATAACCTACCCCTTAAATTTTTCACATTTTTAAGCCAAACAAGAGCAGCATGATCAGTGTGGATTATGAATTTTTTACCATGTAAATAATAATAAAACTTATCAAGAGCATCTACTATGGCCAAACATTCCAATTCTGTGATACAATAATTTTTTTTATAGTCACGTAAAGTTCTAGAATGATAAGATATTGGGTGAAGAGTACCAGAATTATACTGGCTGTTTTAAAACTGCACCAATTGCACTTTGAGAAGCATCACAGAACACATGAAGAGGTAATTTAGGATCATATAATTGTAATACAGGTTTAGTTGCTAATTTATTTTTTAACAATTCAAAGGCTGTTTGACATTTAGCAGTCCAATTCCATTGTTTATCTTTCTTTAAGAGTTGATTTAAAGGTTCTCTAATTTTAGCATATGAATCAATGAATTTATAAACATTTACAGAACCAAGAAAACTTTGAAGTTGTTTTACATTTTTAGGGGCTGTAATTTTTTAATAGTTTCAATATTTTGATTATCTGGTGTAATGCAACCTACTTTAATTTCATAGCCTAAAAAATTTATTTTATTTTTTGCAAGAACACATTTTGAGAATTTTAGTTTAATGTTTTCCTCCTCACAAATTTTGAATACTTTTCTTAAATGAGCATAGTGCTCCTCTAAAGAATTTGAAAAAATAACTATATCATCAAAATAGTGACAAGCAAATTTGAACATTTATGTTTAGTTAGAAATTTTACGAATAATGCGATAAAATTGCAGGGGCATTTCGAAAACCAAAAGGGAGAACTTGAAATTCATATAAACCTTCAGTTGTAATAAAAGCTAATTTTTCTTTATCTTTATCGTGAAGAGGAATGTGCCAGTAACCACTTGGCAAGGTCAAGAGTAGAAAAATTTTAGCATTATTTAATTATCTAGCAGGGAGTCCTATTCGAGGTAAGGGTTCTGCATCTGTTTTACAAATTGCATTCAGTTTTCTGTAGTCAATGCATAGTCTTGTTTTTTGTTTTTCATCTCTTTTATAAGCCAAAGTAACAGGGGAAGAATAACAACTAGT
>BMAO01020765.1:0-95866 GCA_019973975.1 Trichonephila clavata | reverse complement strand
TTACCCACTTTAAAAGGTCAGATTAATTCGAAATTTTGCACGCTTGTCGAGGACCGATGACAATGCAATAATTTCATAGTTTTGTTCCATTGTCCTCATCAGGATCGTCAGAATAAGGATAATCAGATTTGGCTCCAATTCCATATACCACATCCAGATTTGGCAACTAATCTCATATATCATTTTTAGATTTGACGACTCATTGCATAAACCATTTTCAGATAGGCGACTAATCTCATATATCATTTCCAGATTTGGCGACTAAAAGATTAAGGTGCAACCCCAAAAACGAATTCACTTGTGGTTTGGCAGGGAAAAAAAGTGTTCTCTCTCTTTATGTGAGAAAGGGGGTGTGTGTGTGATAACAATTTCTTACCAAAATATAAACAACTGTCTAGTTTTTATGAAAATGGAAATAAAAAAAAAAGACTCGTGCATATTGAAAAAAATTATTTATGCCAAATAACTGCCAAATATTTTTTTATTTTTATAAAGCCATACGTTTTAGAAGTTATGATACGAATTAACATGAAAGGAACACGTTTAAAAGGTGAAGAAATGATTGCCACTTCATATTACTATGCTTTTATTAACTCGCTTTCTTTAATGTCTGTCCGGGTGGAATTTTGAAATTGATTTTAAACTGTGACTTTCCGAAGAGCTAGACACTTGAAATTTGGACCATAGCTCAGAAGTGGATGATAATGCATGAAAATGTGAAAGAAGAAGGGGGGAGGGGAAGTAAAAAGAGGAATTTTATACTTTTCAGTGCGCTATAAAAACATTTTACATTACATTTTTTTTTGAATTCGAACTTTTTTTTCTCAACACACTATTATTAGTTTGATCTGTATCTATAGAGACGCAATCTTTGAAATATAACGATACGGGACTCAACCAAGGTCCCGTAAATGGAGAGAATAAATACCCTTCAGACCCATTGATTAATAACCATTGAAGAATCCAAGAAGCCGCGTATAATTCCAGCTCCAAATATCAAACTCAAGGATTAATTCAACATTGAATAAATAATAGTTTAAAAAACTAAAAAAAACACGCTTTTTTTGCAGATCGAACTAAAAAATGAAAAATAAATTAAAGTTTAAAAAAAACTAAAGAACACGCTTTTATACTGAATCGAACTAAAAAGTAAAAAAATAATTCTTAATATAAGAATAAAATGATTAGCGAGAAAATTAATGTCATTGGGGGTAAAAGCGTGGGGGTGCTTTGTACTACATTTTTACACTAACTCAGCATTTCGGAATACAACTAGTAAGAAATTGTAACAATTCATATAGATAACCCCCACGCTTTTACCCCCAATGGCATTAATTTTCTCGCTAATCATTTTATTCTTATATTAAGAATTATTTTTTTTTACTTTTTGGTTCGATTCAGTATAAAAGAGTGTTCTTTAGTTTTTTTTAAACTTTAATTTGTTTTTCCTTTTTTAGTTCGATTCAGTATAAAAGAGTGTTCTTTAGTTTTTTTTAAACTTTAATTTATTTTTCCTTTTTTAGTTCGATCTGCAAAAAAAGCGTGTTTTTTTAGTTTTTTAAACTATCATTTATTTAATTTAAAAACTCTCGACCAAGAAAAAATGTAGTGCTTACTCAACAGTTTATGAATGAAAGTGGATTTTTATTTTTATTCATATTAAACAAAAAAGTTATTTAATAAAAACATAATCAAACTTCAAGAACAGAGTAAGAAAAGGTGAACTGAAGATGAACGTCGTAATTTTCAAGAAAAATGGGAACTGCAATATTTTTATGCCCAAAGCAAGAAAAAAATATTGTGCCTGACGTGTAAAAACTGTGCTAATTAATATAACTTTAAAAGGAACTATGACACAAATCTAAAAACAAACTGTCACAAATATGTTGCGAAACTTTGTGAAGACGAGTTGTTGGACTTCACATCAACTCTTAAAAAAGGAAAAAAAATGTATTTACTATATTTGTTGAGAGAGAAAGTGAGAGTGGATTTTTTCTTCGCACTGTTCAGCTACTCGAGGCTGTTTGGCGACGGACCATGGTTAAGTGACGAGGTCGGCACATGGGCTGGCACTCCTCTCTAACTTCCACACCACACCAATGGGAGGACGTTTAATCCTCGGCATTTTTAACGTGCATCAGCTTCATTGATACACGGTTCAAACTTATATGACTCGAGCTCGTTACCTTGTGTGACCGCTAGGCTACCGCAGCTTCCTAAATTTGTTGAAGACTGCAGTAAAAAATAGTTATATATTATGACTTTTTTTAATCGTAAGCACAGATCGAAACCATTTGCTAAAGAAGAATTTATTAGTAAATGCTTAATATTAAAGCGGGGGAATTTCCGTATTTACTCGAATCTAAGCCGCACCTTTTTTCCAATGTTAATGCTAATGAAAATCGGGCGCTGCTTAAAATCAAAGGGAAAGAAATTTGTTGGATAGGGTATTTATAGCAATTAACGGCGGCAAGCATCTAATGAAAAGTTTATAATACTGATAAAATAAACAATTATTCCTTTCTTATTAGTTCTTATATTAAATTTACCTTAATTTCGTAAAATTTGATATCGATAAAGCCTTTTACACTATTTTTCATTTTTCACAAAAATTTGTAGGGAATTTCGGGTGCAGCTTAGAATTGATGGCGGCTTAGATTCGATAAAGAAAACGGTATTATGTCCAGCACAAACAAAAAAAATTTGGAAGTATAAGTCGAAATTCTGTAACCAGCAGACGCGATGAAATAGTCGAGAAATCTTGTCGAGTCGAGTCTTGTATAATGCATAATACTATTTTTGATGCAATTAAAGAAGTTTTGAGACAATGTGTTCCATGGAAAAAATAGTTGGTTTGTCTTGCAACTGATAGCGCACCTACCGTGACCAGTATTACTAAAGGAGCAGCGAGATTAAAAGAAACAAGCAAACAACATGGTAATTTTAAATATTTTCATTATATTATTTCATAGCAAGTACTGTTCTTGAGTATGAACTTGGATATATTGGACATGTTTTAAAGTACTTAGTAAACTTATAACTATACTCCATCATGTAGACTTTAGCATCGTCGATTTGCTTTATTTCTGGAAGATAATGAATGGGAATTTATTGGTCAAAACCATATTATTCGAAAGTTCAATGGATTTCGAGTCATAAAGTTTTAAAATGATTTTTTAATTTTCTGAATAAAATTATTATTTTTTGGAAACAAAGAAAAAATAAAAATGTGCTGAATTAACAGATGAGAAAATATGAAAAAATAAAATGATGTTGAATTAAAAGATTAGAAAAGATAAAAGAAGAAAAGATTCTGAATTAAAAGATTAAGTATCAACTGTAAAAAAAAAAAAAAAACCTGGCTTTCTCAGTTGATCTTACAAGTCAACTTAAGTTTCAAGACAAAAATCTTTTTGCTACAATTCTGTATGATATTAACGCTTTCAAACAAAAATTATTACAAACATAAAGAGAAAACATCATCTCACTTTGAAAGCTTTCAAAATTTATTGATTAAATCGCTTAAATCAAAATTAACAGAATATTCTCACCAAATTAAATTGTTAGAGATGGAATTCGATCAAATATTTTCTAAATTTAAAAAATTTTGAATTACAATTTAATTTCTTAACTTCACATCTATCTATATTGAAATTGTTGATGAAAACTTACAAATGGAATTAATTGAAATCCATTGCGATTCTTTGCTGAAGCAAAAATGTTTGTAAGTTGAAACTTTAGATTTGTATGCATATTCATCTTTAGATCGGTTTCTTAAAATGTTGTCATTTGTTACGCGTATAATGAATTTCTATGTTTGGAAGCATTTATTTATGGGAGAAACTTTTTTCTTTAAACAAAATAACAAAAATTCTGAAAGGTTAAGATTAAATGATAAACATTTACATCGTTTTTTAAAAATTACATCAGTTCAGTGTGTTCAACCCAGTTTTGACGACTTGCGTTGAGAGAAAACAAACGTGATTAAATATCTTATAAAAGAAATATTAAATTGTATTTCGTATTACAACTTTTTATTTTTTTATAAAATAAAAGAAAACACATGTATAGTTTAAAAAATAAGAGGAAATATTAAACGATTATGTATGTATAACATGTAATACATTGATTTTTTTTAATGAGAATATAATCATTCTAAAAATCCTGTTTAATTAATTTTTTGAACATTGAAAACATGCGGCCCTCAACTTAATATAAAATAGTGATATCAAATGAGTTTGACATGCCTTCATTAATTAATCAAAATTCGTTGCAATATTATAAATGTCAGACACATTGGTTAAGGATTTCTGACAGAGATATTTATATAAAGACAAAAAATTCCCGGTTAGTGAAAACACAGTCTTACGAATGTGTATTTTTCGAAGTTATATAAAAAGATTGTGCGGAAGTGTGAACACAGATTACGATCAGTGCTACAGTAAGTTCATAAAACACACACAGTCGTAATATATATATTATATAAATCTATTCTTCCTAAAAAAAGCATTTTATCTGTATAGAAAAGCAAACTATTGAATTCGATGACTATCTGGATTAAAATATATGTTTTACTCCAAATCCTAAAGTTAAAAATATTCAGTTTAATAAATTAAAATATGTTTGGTTTTTATTAGAGACGTCGGAAACGTTGAAATCCATCAACATCTGTTTTCAGTTTTCTTGTTTCTAATTTAGTGTTCTAAAGCTGCAGCAAAAATTTTGCCACTTATTCTAATAAGCTCTGATAACTATTTTTCCCAATAATGAAGCATGGTTTTTTCCTTGCATAGAATATTCAATAATATTTGAAATGTGGAACAGTAGATTGAAATGATTGAACTTTTAAGTATAACTTTTGCAAGAAACATTAAATTTTTAAAAAATTGTACTTTATCCCAAATTGTGCATAATTTATTAAAACGCTTTTAAAATTTCAGAAATAATCAAAGAATTAGGGTTGGAGTGATAATCATATTTGTTAAAATAACATTGAAAAATGCATTCACATACTTGTTTTTATAAATTAAAAGAAAAGAATACCAAGGATTATATATAACATTTCAGTCAAGTGAAATTCTTAACCAAAAACTTCCTATTTGGAATGTGTTGTGGTATGAAAGTTAGGATAATGAAGTACCATCTTTTTTTATCGTTCTTCACGTAAAACAGTACACAAATATAACATTTCCAATAATTGGGAATTGATTGAAAAGCCGAGTAGCTTTGTGGTTAGGGGCACGAACTCATAGCCGGCATGTCATATGTCATGAGAACGAACCCTGTGCCACTGAACATTGACAGCGTAGAGGGGAGCTGATGCACGTTAAGAGGACTCAGTACGATTAAATTGACAAAAATCGGTGAAAAAAATCAAATCTAATTTTTTTTTAGCTTAAGTTATTCTTCATATACTTTTCCATAATCTCACAAATTTAGCAACTCTAAACTTTAAAAAAACAGAATTATAATAGCTCTTACGTTCGTTTTTATCCCTAAGGAAAATCAAAACTTTAAACCTACTTACCTCCGAAAGATAAAATAACTAGTTTGTCTTCATTTAAAATGCCAAGGCTTTTTTTCTATTGTGTCTAATGCTTTGAATTTTTTTTATCTATTACTAATAGTACATGTAACAAAAGTTGTTATGCATTTTTTAATCAAAGTAATACTTATTTTTTTAAAAATAATTGAACTCAGAACTTTTTTGAGGAATTTTCAATAAGCATTCACAAAAAGAAGTATTGTACAAATACCAATCATGTTTTCGCTAAACCCATACCAACTTTTGTTATACATAGTTTGACGTACTTGTAAATCAAATTTCATGCATATACGTAGATTTTTGTAGTAGGAGTAGCATTTTAAAATCCCTTCACAAATTTCAAGTATTTTCCTTAAAAAATTAAATGGCTAACTTTTTATGAAATTTTGAGCACAAAATCTGTTTTACATAGTATACACACATAGGAGGCAACCAAAAATTTTTTGAAAATCCTTAAATTAAAATTTTTTGCGTAAATCGTGCCATCTCCCCTTAAATTTGTCGAGGCTTAAATTCTGCTCGTTGGTGTGGTGTAAGAGTTCGGAGAAGGGGCTGCCAGTTATGGTGTCGTCCTCGTTACTTGACTGAGGTACAAAATTACGATTTCTACTCTTATGTAGTCACAAATTGTTCTCCTGTGGTAGAATGGGCTTACAGGACTCTGGAGTAGAGGGATGCCATCTCAATCTTTAAGCCCTGTTTATATTTCTCACACAATATATTGCAGTTTTCTGGTTTAACTCTTGGTTAACAATGCAAGTATTCTCGCTGGAGGTTAATTTCTCTTTTTATAAAGCGAAAAAAGATATCTCCAATAAAATTCAATAATTTCTTTTTCCTTTTTATACCCTTTTTCTCTCTTTACTTATTTATTTTTTACATTACTGTTTTTTCTCCTTTATGTTTCTTTTTAAAAAATGGAGGAGGGGGTTTTAAATGAATAATCCTCCTTCCGATGCTGAATCATTTTTTCTTTAAACTGAAGGAAAAATTAAGAAGGAAAAATATCAAGGGGAAGTGATGGTGTCAACTGAAAACATAAATAAAAAAAACACTTTTTAATATTTTTAAATTTTTTTTTGGAGTTTACTCCTTAACAATCGATTTTCATAAAAAAAGCTCCCGGTATAGAAATATTATGTGTGTGTGTGTGAGGACTGAAATTTGTACAAGCGTTAAGAAAAAAGCGTTATGCTGTGTTCTACACATGCGCCAAATCGCTGTTGGAAGAAAACAGGTACTTGAGTACTGTAAGCCAGTTACAGCCTCTGGACGGTAGTAATATGTTAGTGTGGTTGTCATGGTATTGGGCTGCGGTTACTATACTCCGGACAATCACCACTACATTCCGTTCAATAAGCGTAACATTTAAGGAAAAGTGATCGATTTAAAACTGTTATATTTAAAACAATAATAAAATTATTCTTTATTTTAAAACTTAGCCTTTTATATATTTACTCTAAAAAGTTCCGTTAATAGTTGCCCTTTTTAGGACATTTGATCTTTTATTATTGTTTGTGCCGCTTTCAATATATTAGGCTTTTTGTTTTAGTGTCATTTTTTTAAGCAAACGGTTGTCACGAGAAATTGGAAACGGATTATTAATAATCAATTTTATAATTTCCTATCCCAAGAAAGAAATTATTATTATAAAATAATAAATATGTTGGTTTTTTATAATATATCTTACATCAGATATATACGGTTCCATTTTTCTGTAAAATTTCTTCCGTTTATCAACCATTCTTTTAATTTATGAAGTACGGAAAGAAACAGTTGAAAGAACTAAATGTTAAAACGCTTTTATCATTTTTTAATGTTATTCTTATATAATAAATGTACACAATGAGGATTTGAAATCTATTTTATGATTTTAAATTCTATGAGTATAATATATATATATATATATATTTCAAAAATATACACACAAAATAGTAATTAACCTTAGATAACTATAGTCATGATGATAGAATAGATTTAGCCACATAAATACTAGAGCAAACTCCTGGCCTTAGAAACCAGGATTGCAAGTTTATATATATATATATACAAAATAATGAATATGAGCTTTAGCACATACGGAAGAGGTGATTCTAAACTACTGAAGAAACAGTATCCACACACACATGTACTTTTACTCATACTAAGCGGCGATTTTAATATTAATTTCAATAAAGATGAGGGATTGAAATTAGTACACAGTTTTTTAAATCAGAGCTTAAGAATACATTGTACCCCAAAAATGACCGAACTATCGTTTTTTTTCTTTCTTTTTTTCTCTTTAATCTCATTCTTTGCATTATTATATTTCGATTGATATATCATTTGTGATGTCGGGAAGTTAGAGGTTGGATAAAACTTCATTTGAAAAATACAAATTAAAAAATTAGGCAATTCGACCACGCCCCTTTTTTTATAAAAAAAGCTCTTTGATAGAAAGAAAATATCTATTTTAAAAAAAGAAATAATAACTGTAAAAAGAGAATGTATAATATTTGAAGCAGGATATTACCGAGGCATTACAAGAGTGTAATTTTTTTTCTTTGTGAATTGTGTGCATGTAAAATGTTTGAATTACGGGATTTATATTAATAATTCCATAATTTCAGTTCTTATTCCTCATATGTTTCTCATACAAATATAATATTTCAATATTATGCAAAGAAAAAAACTAAAATTTCTGTCATGAAAAAAAAAAATTTTATTAAACATTTTTTCTTGTGCTATTAATACTCTAAAAATTGATCATTTATAAAAATGTATGGGTTGGAAAAATACGAAAAGGCAATTATTTGAAAGAAAAATATATAACTAATGTCTTAAAGTGGTATTTTAAGTTTTTTTTAAGCTTATTACAATTTTTTTTTCAGAATTATAAACTTCAAATTGGTTTTTCTCAGTTTGTGTGTTTTTTCGATACATTAGTGCATTCAAAATGCTACTCCTTCCACAATTATTTACAATCACTCTCTTCCATTTTTTTCCTGTGTGTTATATATAAAGCAGGCATGTCAAACTCATTTGATATTGCGGGCCGCATGAACTACTTTACATTAAGTTGAGGGTCATATATTTTCAATGCTTAAAAAATTTATAAAGCATGATTTTTAAAATTATTATATTCTATAGTTAGAGAACTTTATGTAATAAATATTATACAGACTTAATCGTTTAAAATTTCATTTTTTTAAACTATACATGTTTTATGAAAAAAAAAATTATAATACGAAATACAAATTAATATTACTTTTAGAAGATAGTCGAAATCGTGTTTTTTTTTCTTAAAGAAAGTTATCAAAATTTGGTTGAACATATTGAGCTGATGTCATTTTTAAAATATGATGACAAATGTTGAGTATTTAATCTTGACCTTTTTGAATTTGTGTTATTTTTCATTAAAGAAAAAAGTTTCTTGCATAAATAAATGCTTCCAAACATAACCATTTATTATAAGCGTAACAAATGATAACATTTTAAGAAACGGTCTGCAAATGAATATGTATATAAATCTAGAGAATTTCAACTTCCAAACATTTTTACTTCAGCAAAACATCACAATAGATTTCAATTAATTACATTTGTAAGGTTTTATCAACAATTTCAATATGATAGATAGAGGTGTAGTTAATAAACAAAATTATAATTCAAAATTTTTAAAATCAGAAAATATTCGGTCGCATTTAATTTCTAACAACTTAATTTGGTGAGAATATTCTGTAAATTTTAATTTCAAGGATTTATTCAATAGATTTCGAAAGCTTTCAAAGTGAGATTTCTGTTTGTAATAATTTTTGCTTGAAAGCGTTGATATTACCACATAGCATTTTGACAAAATGATTTTTCCTTTGAAGCTTAATTTAAGTTGACGTAATATCAATTGAGAAAGCCAGGGGCTTTACGCAATGTTCATCTTTTAATTCAGCACATTCATAATTTTTTTGTTTCTAAGGAAATGATGATTTCACCCGACAATATGAAAAATCGTTTAAACACTTTGTGACTTGAAATCCATTTAACGTTCGTATTCCATGATTAACCGATATAAATTCACATTCTATATCTCCCAGATATGAAGCAAATCTATGATGCTAAGGTTTACATGATCGAATATAGTTTACAATTTTACTGACTATTTTAAAACATGCCCAATATCCAATTATATGCCTAAGAACAGTGCTTGCTTTGGAATAATAAAATGAAAATGTTTGAAATTATTTTTACCATGCTGTTTGGAATATTGGTCAGAGTAGATGCACTATCAGTTGCCAGACAATCCAATTTTTCCAAGGAACACTTAAGCAAAATTTCCAAATATGCATCAAAAATACGTATTATTTATAATACGTGACTCGACTCAACTATAATTCTCGACTACTTCATCACCTCTGCTGGTTACAGAATATTTCAATTTAAACATACTCTTTTAAATTTTTTTTATTTGTGCTGGACATTATACTGGTTTTTTTTTCTTCGAATCTAAACCGCCATTAATTCTAGCCGACTCCAAATTCTCAACAAGTTTTTGTGAAAAATGAAAACTGGTGTAAAATGGTTTATCGATGTTACCGGCAAAGTATGAAATGCCGGCATTCTATACAATGCCGGACGTTTTTAGGCAAAGTATGAAATATGAGATTTATTACATACCTTGCCTAGTCATTGTATAGAATGCCTAAAGCTATTTAGGCAAAGTATAAAAAACTGTCATGATAAGGATATTATATCAGTGACTTACATTCCTAAAAGTACAAATGTTATTCTGACGAAATAATGAGACATTAATTAAAAAAATTATTGCTAAATTGTAATTTCGCATATACTTGTATTAAAATTCCTTCAGTAGTTCCAAGTTGATAGAAATCATCCTACTTCTCACTCATTACATGTGCCAATATATTGGCATTCGGAAAAAAATCGAAGTTTTGTACTACAATACCTTTTTTTTTAAAAATAATTTTCTGTTTTTTCTGGCAAGTTTCACATAGGTGGATGTACAATTCAATATCATAACGTGTAACATTTTAGTATTTGTTTGAAAGTTCTTTAAGAATTCTATCACATCCCCAGAATCCGGAATTTAATTTTGCTTTTGGCAAATTAAATTCCTAGAACAAGTTCACATCGTCAAACTGGGTGTTAAAATTACCAGTGGCTATTGGTATTAACCTACATGGTGCCTCACTAAAAAGGGGTACCTACACTTGAGGAATGTACTAGGCTTGAAAATGGTAAAAATACCAATCTGCAACCCCATGGGGGGGGGGTGATCTGTGACGAAATACTGTATAGCAGTTCTTCCCAACAGTTTTCTCTTCCGGATAGGTCAACGTTTGATAATTTTACGGCAGCCCACTGAGGGTGGGACGTTGATTATTTATATTTTAAATTGTTTTAATTTTATAATTTAATTGTATTTAAACATGCCTTCAGTGTAAAATTCAGTTGCACCAAGAAATAATTATAAAATGATTTTACATAAAATATGAAGTGATTTCCAAGAAAAGTCGCACAAACACCCCAGTAAATATAATGGAAATAATTTAATGCTCTTTGAGTGGCTTGATACCCTTTGATCCATGGACCAAGGGTTGGGGACCTCTGTTTTATGGTACTAACGCCTTCTATAACAGTTTAAATGAATTTACTTTTATTTTCCGAAAACATCACATCATAGCTATTGAGCAACCAATAGTCCCCGGGTTCCTTCTTAGTAGTCATTTTAGCAGTTTTTAGATCAGTTATTAACTTATAGTAATTTCAGTTAAGAATTTTTTTTTTATTTGGAGCATCAACTCGAATTTTGGGCATTTTGCCGTTGAATAGTTGTTTTATGTGTATGGACCATGGGTCGGCAACCCTTTTAGCTATTGCGTGTCAAACCAATCTACCAATATGATTCAGTGAACATAGTAGAGCATTTTTTAAGCAATTCAGAAATTTATAAATTTGTTGAGTAGTGCAAAGTGTCCCTGAGAATTGTACCGCGTGCCACATGTGGTACGTGTGACATAGGTTGCCGACCCCTGCTATAGACCATGGCACCTTCTCTAACACTATAACTTGCTCCTCCATTTTCAGGTAGCACAGGAAAAAACTAATTTTTTGTTGAACAAGTTTAAGTAAAATTGAGTATTTTGACATTTCCGAACAAACAGCAATGTACAACTAACAGATTCTGAGCCTGAGACACGCGTTGCAAGTTTTATGTCTTGCCAATTGACAATATTCAAAATGAATTTAGATGTATTTTATACTTTGCCGGTTTCTCATTAGGCATTCTATAGAATGCCTAGGCAATGTGGGAAATAAGAATCATTTCATACATTGCCGGCTAGATTTAGGCATTGTATAGAATGCCTAGGCATTCTATAAAATGCCGGATTTCATACTTTGCCGGTAACATCGATATCAAATTTTACGAAATTAAAATAAATTTAAAATAAGTACTGATAAGTGAATAATTACTTTATCAGTATTGTAAACTTATAATTATCAAATTTCTTTCCCTTCGATTATAAGCCGCATCCAATTTCCAGTAGCATTAACATTGGAAGGAAAAAAAGTGGCCTAGATTCGAGTATATACGGTAAAATTCCTCCACTTTAACTAAGCATTCGCTAATAAATTCTTCTTCGATAAATGGATTCAATCTGTGCTTGTTATTAAAAGTGATAATACATAATTAGTTTTTACTACAGTCGTATTGTTTTCAACAAATTTAGATGAACGCGGTAGCTTAGATTCAAGATAACGGACTCGAGTCATGAGTTCGAACCTTGTACCGCTGAAGACCCGTCTTTCAGAAGAGGCCGATGCACGTAAAAAGTATCGAGGAAAAAGGTCCTCCCGTTAGTGTGGTGTGGAAGTTAGGAAATGCAGAATGTCAGTTCAGCTGAACAGTATGAATTTAATATTCACTCTTACTCACTCAACAAATTTACTAAATACATCTCCCCCCTTTTTTTGAAGATTCGATTTCAATTCATTTTCACTAAGTTTCGCACCATATTGGTCATAGTTTGTTTTCTGTTCTGTGTCATAGTAGCTTTTAAAATTATCTCTTAGCAACTGAATCACAGTTTTTACATATCAGGTAGAGTATTTTTTATTCTTGTTTTGGGCATAGAATATTGCAGTACCCATTTTTCTTGAAAATTACGATGTTCATCTTCAGTTCAACTTTTCTTACTCTGTTCTTGAAGTTTGATTATATTTTTATCAAATAACTTTTTAGTTTACTATGGGGGAAAAAACCAAAATCCTCTTTCATTCACAAGCGATTGAATAAGCACTACACTTTGTCTTGAGCATCTGGGGTATTTAAGTTTAAAAAACAAATCTGCAACTGCCTTTGACATCACGCTCTTCGCCTTTCGCTGATTGGACATTTCAAAGCGAATTAAAAAACGCACACACGAGGAATCATAGAACTATCTATGCAAATAATATTAAAAAATGCATTTAAGAATTTAATAAAAATTAATTTATTATAGTAAAATTAAATGAAAAAATTAATAAGATATTAAAAATAATTTACATTTTAAGGCTATTTCCATAATTAAATATGGGTTGTTGTTTTTTAAATCAAGAATAGATAACAGGTTAATATGTTGTAAATTTTTAGAAAATGTTTACCAGAAAATATTTTAAAATGTGAAAATATCCTTAAAGATTGATATTTAAAATTTTGTAAAATGTCTTAGCGGGCCGCAACCTATGTATTGGCGAGCTGCGTGTTTGAGTGAGTGAGTGAATACAGCTACACGAGGGCTTTTGGAGACAGACCGCGTAATTTTGAACCATGGTCAAGTGACGCGGACGACACCTGAGCTGGCACCCCCTCTCCTAACTATCACACCACACCAACGGGAGAACATTTTAGCTCTCGACAGATTTAACATGCATCGCTCCCCTACACGGTGGGTGTTCAGTGGTACAGGGGCTCGAACTCATGACACGCTAGCCATGATCTGATACCTTGACTTCTTGGCTACCGTGGCCGCCACGGGTTTGACATGCCTGATATAACGCATGTAACAAATTTAGGGATCCGTTTTGCTGTAAACTAAATACTTTTTTTTTTTTTTTAAATTTAAATGTAGGAAATATTGGCCTTTTTGTTGAATTTTAGCATGCACATATCAACATTTTATTTTTTCCCCTCCAAAACTAATTAAGTTATTGTAAAATCGATCCCTAAAGTTGCTTAGAACATCCTAAGAAATAGTACAAAAAAAAAAAAAAACCGTGTGTGTCGGCTCCGACGCACGCGACTGGAGTTTACTCCTTAAGTACAGTTGTCTTTGATTATATAGTAGGCAAACAGGGTAAATAAACGCATCTCATAATATTGAAACCATACATGCATTTTCTTTATTCTGTTCACATTCTTCATATTGATTCGGAAAAATAATATATACATTAAAGAATATACGTCAAATATGTTACTCATAGTAATTGCGTACATTGTTAAGAAGGTTGATTTACTACACTATTAATATCACTGTGTGAGTATTCTCTCGTCATTATTAATCACTGTCGCAAGAGACTTGTGGTAACTAAAGTATGATACGTGTACGTCGGTAGATACGGGATTTACAAATAGTGAAAATATCGCATCAATGGTTATACCATACCTAGTCGTCCCCAGTGCTCTACCAGAAACAAAATCCAAATTAAACTCTGATTTTAAAAATTGTACTAATTCTAATCCTTCACCTTTATTTAAATCAATATTGAAATCGCCACCAAGTATGAGTGGAAGTACATGATACTCTGTTAAACCAGTAGAGAGAGAGAGAGAGAGAGAGAGAGAGAGTTTAACAGCATAGAAAATCATTGAAAGAAAGCTAATTTGGAGCTTATTTAGAGTTAGCTTGTAAGAAATAAAAACACAAAAACAAAGAAAGAAAGAAAAGGCGACTTTTCTTTTAAATAATTACTTAAATGAAGTTTTTTTTTAAATCGAATCAAATCGATATGTGCTAAATGACTATTCATTTTCTAGGAAGTAAACTATTACTAGAAAACTATTCATGAATTACTTTATTTTTAAAAAAAAAATATTGCTATATAAAACTATTATAAAAATGCGCCAATGCACTCAGTGCTTAAATATGAGTATATTACAAACTATAAACCCAATCTCAAGGTTTAAACTTTTCACCGAAACCTTCAAAGTAAAGTAAATAAATAAAACAACATATGAAAATATAAATATTTATATTCCTGAAAGTATTATAATAATTTTTTTGTTATTATTTGAGATAAAAAAAAATTCAACAACCTAAAATTCAAAATACAGTCGGACCTCTATGTAACGAAGTCGCGCTAAATCCCCAAAAAAAGTTCGCTAAATGGAAAATTCGTTATATAGACATCTTTCAATATACTTTATAAACCCCATAAAACAAATTTTAAGTTCATAAACACTGCATATATTTTTAAAAAGTTATTATTTTCACACCTTTTTATAAATTAATATCTATTCAATTTGTATATCTTACCCATCAAAAACAAAAAGAAAGAAAGTTAAAAAAAACTGTAAAAGAAACAAGAAAAAAGAATTTTGAGGAATACACATTTTCGACATTAAAAAAAATAATAAAATTAATGTATATTTTAGGGACATTTCTAATTTAAAGCATACAAATAGTTTTAAACATACATTATTTTACAGCTAGAATTTCTAAGCATACATTACCACATGCGTCCTTAAATTCAATTACTCATAAAATCTGTTTCTAGTAGACAATAGGGGTTTTTTTCACCTCTTCGATGAAACGCCCAGAATTCTATTAAACATAAGCTCTCGACGAGCTATCACCCTATAAAACCAGTTGAAGATTTATGACTAATATAAAATGTGTTAGAGAGAATAATTCGAAATGTCCAGAAATACTTTTGAAATAGGGGGAGAAAAATTGAATCACAAACAAAAAAAAAAGAAAAAAGTTCGTTACATAGAAAATGTACTTCGCTATAGGGAGGTTATTTTATAAAGAAAATCGTGGAATATTCTTGATTCCAGGAAAAAGTTTGCTATGTAGAAGAATTCACAATATAAAGTTCGACTGTAATTTTATTGTTGTCCAACCTGGTAACTAACTTCCTTTTCTCCACAATTATTTCGACGAATTTCACAGTAACCTCGGATCTTACTTTTACAGAAAAAAAAGACTGTATACATTTTTTCTGTAGGTTTTAAGGTTGAATATATCTGAGCCTAAGGTTATGGTAGAGAGACTACCTGCTAAGACTACACTACAATTTTGCGTCATCAATCATTGAATCTGACAGATGTAGAAAGGAAATGGTCATCAGCGAGCTTTATTCCTGCTTTAATAGCGTTATCAGAAAACACCGTTGAGGCATCCACCCCCTCTTTTTTGTGGAATTTTGTTTAAGAAAAACAGACTCTCAAAACTACTGTTCCGCTACTATTGCGGCTGACTGGATTTCGAATCAAATTCCCAAACATTGCTTCCAAACAAAGCAGTCATACGTTTCACCTTTCTTTGTCTTTCGAAGTGTCCCAATAGAATTATTTCGATTCCCTCATTCGCATAATTTTGAGAGTTACGTATATGTGTTTATTACACTTATTTTATAATGTCTGTATGCGGAATAAAAACCGAAATTTTATCTGCCATGATTTAAATAGTTGTAATAAACAACTAGCAACAACAAAAAAAGTTTTTTTTAAAAAAAATTTTAAGTCAATTCTTACTTTGAATGGATGAATAGAAAGAGAGAGAGAGAGAGGATGATCTATATAATAAAGGAATTGGGAAAAAGGCACGCTTTACTCGTAACTAGAAATTCATCTGACCAATTTCTTTATTATTATTTTTTATTTTATTTTAACCTGTTATTCGATTTCTTACATCATAAAGATGATGATCTTTTAGATGTGAAAAAATTCACCACCTTCAACTAAAAAGTCACATTTGCTTAAACAATTTTGAAATCCGTTTCACAATGACTCTTTTTACAGTGCTGTTTTTCAACATATTTATGTACAATTAGCGCTAATAATTACAAATTTTTTAAAAAATATTAACAAAATATAGTTAAATTCCTTTAAAAAAATTCCCTTACTCTTTGCTTGTGAAACTATTGTCGGCAAAATCCTTTAGAACGGATTTTTGCAATTCAGGCTCACTTTGAGAGAAAAAAAAATAGTATTAAAAGAAGTGAAGATGAACAACCATTGTATTCAACTGAAATATGTTTGTTTCCTTATGAAATGTAACCAAACAGATTTATTTATACATATATTTTCAAGAGTTGACAAATTTATATAGAAACTCCTTCCATTTTCCTCAGCTATAGTTACAGTTTACTATCTAAATCTTATGATACATTTTTTTATAAATGATGTTCTGCAAAAATTTGATAATATCTGATCAGTTGAAAACATTTGTAACATTACACACAAATATTCCAATGAATTAAATCTTCAATGTTACTGAATAATTAATTTGTGTGTAAGTTTGTTATAATTTTTATCTGTATGATAAATAAATTTAAAATTTTCCTATCATCAGTTTTATATTTACACAATTCTTTACGTAACCAAAGAAAAAAAACTAGAACGCGAAATAAATATATAAAGAAATCTATTTTTTGACAATATCTAATAAGTTTAAAATATGTAATGAAAAACCTTGTATATATAAAAACATTCCAATGAATTAAATCTTAAATTTACACAAAAACAAGTTTTAGAGAAACATAGAATTTACCATTTTTAGCGTCATAATATATAAATTATAAATAAATAAAATTATAACTTTGAAATTTTTTCATCAATTTTTTTTACATCTCTACATATTTTGACACGATAGAAATAACTGCAGATGTGTTTGTGAATCCAGTAAACATATATGTATTGTAGATAAATACATATTTGGGATTGTAGTTCATTTATTTTGCCCTGTCATCCCTTATAAAAAACAAAACAAACGAAAAATATATGAACCAACGTGGCTTCTAAATAGGGCAATAACGAAGAATCTGGACGATCATCACAATCAACAACATTTTGAGTGTTTCCATGGTTACACTGTACAGTCACGTGAATCTATCAACCAGTCACAAGATTTTTATGTAAACAGACAAAAAAAAATTACCGGCTTTTATCCCCAACCGTATTTTGCCTGCTATTTGCGGGTTTGCATGAAAATGGGACAGTAACGCATCCCGTGATTTTTCTTTCTTCTCAAATTGCTTACAGAAAATAAGTGTTTCATAATATTGGTTCAAAAAATTCTGTGTGTCCGCGGTAGCCTAGTGGTCAATGTATCAGATCGTGGCTGCCTTGTCACAAGCTCAAGCCCAATGCCCCTAAAGACCAGCCGTGTAGGGCAGCGATGCACGTTAAATCAGACGAGAGCTCAAACGTCCTCCCGTTGGTGCCGTGTGGTAGTTAGGAGAGGGGGTGCCAGCTCAGGTGTCGTCCTGTCACTTGACCATGGTTCATAATTAAGAGATCCGTCGCCAAATGCCCTCGTGTATAGCTGAACAGTGCGACGTTAATATTCATTCACTACTCACTATAATTCTGTTTCTACAAAATTATTATACTGTAGAATAGGCATGTCTAACTCATTTGATATCATCCACATGCACTATTTTATATTAAGTTGAGGGCCGCATGTTTTTAATGTTCAAAAAATTAATTAAACAGGATTTTTAGAATGATTATATTCTTATTTATAAAAATCAATGTATTACATATTATGCATACATAATCGTTTAATACTTCCTCTTATTTTTTAAACTATACATATTTTCTTTTGTTTTATAAAAAAACAAAAATAAAAGTTGTTATACGAAATACAATTTAATATTTCTTTTATAAGATATTTAACATCGTTTGTTTTCTCTCAACGCAAGTCGTCAAAACTTGATTGAACATAATGAGCTGATGTAATTTTTTAAAAATGATAATAAATGTTTATCATTTAATCTTGACCTTTCAGAATTTTTGTTATTTTTGTTTAATGAAAAAAGTTTCTCGCAAAAATAAATGTTTCCAAACATAGCCGTTCATTATACGCGTAACAAATGAAAATATTTTAAGAAACCGATCTACAGATGAATATGCATACAAATCTAGAGTTTCAACTTACAAACAATTTTACTTCAGCAAAGAATCACAATATAGATTTTAATTAATTCAATTTGTAAGTTTTCATCAACAATTTCAATATCGACAGGTAGATGTGAAGTTAAGAAATTAAAGTACTTCAAAATTTTTAAAATTTAGAAAATATTCGATCGAATTCCATCTCTAACAATTTAATTTGTTGAGAATATTCTGTAAATTTTGATTTAAGCGATTTAATCAATAAATTTTGCAAGCTTTCAAAGTGAGATGTTTTCTCTTTATGTTTGTAATAATTTTTGTTTGAAAGCGTTAATATCATATAGAATTGTAACAAAAAGATTTTTGCCTGAAACTTAAATTGACTTGTAAGATCAACTGAGAAAGCCAGGGTTTTTTTCAGTTGATACTTAATCTTTTATAATACAGAATCTCTTTTTCTTCTTTCATCTTTTATCATCTTTTAATTCAGCATCTTTTTCTTCTTTTATCTTTTCCCATCTTTAAATCAAACATCTTTTTCTATTTTCATGTTTTCTCACCTGTTAATTCAGCACATTCATAATTTTTTCTTTTCTCCCAAAAAATAATAATTTTATTCAGAAAATTAAAAAATAGTTTTAACACTTCATAACTCGAAATCCATTGAACTTTCGAATAACATGGTTTTGACCGATAAATTCCCATTTTTTACCTTCCAGAAATGAAGCAAATCGATGATGCTAAAGTCTACATGCTGGAATATAGTTACAATTTTACTAACTACTTTAAAACATGTCCACTATATCTAAGTTCATACCCAAGAACAGTACTTGAAATGAAATAATACAATGAAAATATTTAAAATTACCATGCTGTTTGCTTGTTTCTTTTAATCTTGCTGCTCCTTTAGTTATACTGGTCCCGGTAGGTACACTATCAGTTCCAAGACAAACCAACCTTTTTTTCCTCAACCTTTCCAAGGAACACTTTTTTTTGTCTCAAAACTTCTTTAAATGCATCAAAAATATGTATTATGCATAATACAGGACTCGACATGACTACAGTTCTCGACTATTTCATCACGTCTGCTGGTTACAGAATTTCGACTTAAGCTTATATTTTAAATTTTGTGTGTGTTTGTGCTAGACATAATATCGTTTTTTTTTCTTTCGAATCTAAGCCGCCATCAATTCTAAGCTGCACCCGAAATTCTCAACAAATTTTTGTGAAAAATGAAAATTAGTGTAAGAGGGCTTATGGTTATCAAATTTTACGAAATTAAAGTAAATTTAAAATAAGAACTAATAAGAAAGGAATAATTATTTATTTTTCAGTATTATTAACTTTAATTACATTCATGCCCCCCCCCGTAATTGGTCTAAATACCCTATCCAACAAATTTCCTTCCCTTCGATTCTAAGCCATGCCTGATTTTCAGTAGCATTAATATTGGAAAAAAAGGGGGGGGGGCTTAGATTCGAGTAAATACTGAAATTCCTCCGCTTTAATTAAGCATTCACTAATAAATTCTTCTTTAGTAAATGCTTTCGATCTCTGCTTACGATTAAAAAGTCATAATATATAACTAGTTTTTATGGCAGTTGTATTGTCTTCAACAAATTTAGGTGGCTGCGGTAGCCTAGCGGTCACACAAGATAACGAACTCCAGTCATATGAGTTTAAGCCTTCTCATATAAGTTTGAGCTTTGTACCAATGAAGCTGATACACATTAAAAATGTCGAGGCTAAAACGTCCTCCCATTGGTGTGGTGTGGAAGTTAGAGAGGGGGCCGACCCATGTGCCGACCTCGTCACTTAACCATGGTCTGTAGCCAAACACCCTCAAGTAGCTGAACAGTGCGAAGAAAAAATTCTCATTCTCACTTTCTCTCTCAACAAATATAGTGAATAATTTTGTTTTTCTTTTTTTAAGAATGAATTTCAATTCCAACAACTCGTCTTTACGAAGTTTCGCAACATATTTGTGACAGTTTGTTTTCAGATTTGTGTCATAGTGCCTCTTAAAATTATATCCCTTAGCAACTGAATTACAGTTTTTACATGTCGGACACAATATTTTTTATTCTTGTTTTGGTTTGGAGTTCCAATTTTTCTTGAAAATTACGATGTTCATCTTCAGTTCACCTTTTCTTACTCCGTTCTTGAAGTTTGATTATGTTTTTTTTTAAATAACTTTTTAGTTTAATATGAATACAAACCAAAGTACACTTTCATTCACAAACTATTGAGTAAGCACTACATTTTGTCTTTTCAATCTTAAGGTTTTTAAATTAAAAAAATAATACTTCAACTGCTTCTGACGTCACACTATTCGTCTCTCGCTGATTGGACTCTTCAAACAGAAATAAAAGTCGCAATCACGATGAATCATAATCGAATAACAAATAATATTCATAAATGCATTTAGAATTTAATAAAAAATTATTTATTATAGTAAAACTAAATGTTTAGTAAAACTAAAAAATCTTAAAAATAATTTTCATGTAAAGGCTATTCCTATAATTAAGGTATCCGACAACCCTAAAGTTGTGAATTTTGCCAAAACTTGACACAATTTTTTATGACTTATTCTCAATATAAAAATACGAAGTTTATTATTTTCCGTTCACTGGAACAAAAACTACAAGTGTTTTAGTAAAAACAGATGCTACTACTTTAAGCAAGTTGTCATACTCTAAAACGCATTTTACTCGAAATGTGTGTTTTTTAAATACTCAAACGGGGTCAGCGTTTTCTAAAAAAAGTTTTGAAAATAATTGACTGAAATTTTTTGTGTATGTTCTGTATAATTGTAGAAGTGTTTTAACTTTCAGATTTATCAATCACTGTTTGATTACAAAATGTACAGCCCCTTATGTGAATATAATTACTATTTGCTTAAGCAATTTCATATATTAACAAAGATAAAGTGCTGCAGTTTTTGTAAGAACTAAAATATCTCTTATCCTGAAGATCATTTCAAAAATGAATATCATAGCAACATCAGAATTAAAAAATTAAATATTTGCTCTAAACTTTTTGGTACAGAATGGGCCGCGTTTATGTTATTTTTTATCAATTTTTTCCCATTTTTTTTCCATTTTAATAAAAATAATGTCTTTTTCTATTCTTAATTTTAGCATATTTTTTCTTAAAATGTACTAAACAAATCTAGAAACAACAAAAAAAATCCCCATTTCTCCATTTTATTGAAAAAAAGTTGTCGCAAGTAGTCAGATTTTTTTTAAAAACAAGAATAGATAACAGGTTAATGTGTTGTAAATTTTTAAAAGTTTACCAGAAATCTGAATTTACAAAATAAAAAAAAACTCTTAAAAACCCTGATTGTGTAAAATGTTTTCGCGGGCCGCAACCTATATATTTCTGGGCCGCGTGTTTGACATGCCTTCTGTAGAAAAACCCTTTCTATTTTTATAACTATATTAATTTATTAATTAAAGGGTTTTTTTTAACCTATATGCTTCACGTTATATATCACAAGATGACGGAAAACTCTGTGCCAGAAATCTAAATCAATCAATTGAAAAATATCTCCTCTTCCTAAATTAGAAATTTCAGAAAATTGGGTAAAATTAAAGCGTAATAAAAAATAAAATACTTGGAAGAAGCGTTCACTTTGAAATCAAGGGAAAATAATAAAAATTAAGAAAAAGCGCAAGCAATTTAACATTTTTTGTGAGCGTCTTATCGTCCCATTTCAGCGTCTGTACAAAATGCAATAATTCTTGCCTCTCTTTCATTGCCAGCAGTACAAAGTTGAATCTGTTCATAAGTCTACCCCTCCACTTAATCCTTATCTTCAAATATAAATAAGAACTTCAAAACAAATTCTTATTTTTTTTTTCAAATCATGAACATAATCACCTAAAACGTTTTTTTAAAATTGGAGGCAAAATTTTTATATTGAGGTATTATATCAGACTTTTGAAAAAATAGTATGTTTCTGGAACTACAACCTTTAGTTCATAAGGTACGTCAATTTGGAATAAACAGTACATCGATATATACAGAAGTCTAATTTTTTTTCATGCTCATCTCTTTTTAGCGCGTTTTTCATGTAGTGAAACAAAAGCGCTATTAGGACGCAAATTTCGTCTTCGTCTTCGTTCCATATTTTGTCTCGTCGTACCTTTTTCTCAGCCAATAAGCAACCAATTGACCTCGGGTTTTCGGCATTGGGTCGCATTTGTGCCTTAGATGAGCCGAATCATATTTAAATTTTCCCATAGTTTTCCCGAATTTCCCTACAAACTTTCCTGAATTTCGCTAGTTTTTGCTTTTTTATAGTGCTGATACAGATTTGTGTCGTTATTTCTTTTCAGCTCAATAGTAGTACATTTAGAGGAGTGGTGCAGTAACACACACTACTTTCTGTTAGTAAAAAGTTCATTAGTTGCATTATTGTAAAGTACAACGTGAAAAACGCGCTAAAATTACTTGGCCATGACAATGATTGATATCTTGTTTTTATTTTTAAACCAATCATTTTTATACCCGGCGCACCCATGAATTTTGATCTTATTTTTTGTGTTAAGGGTACAATAGACTTTTAAATTGGTAAAAATCGATCAAATTTTTGATTTTTTTTTCTTTTACTTTTATTATATTAGCAATGTTTGCAATCACTGCTATTGAATACATTAAAAATTATTTAAAAAATGATAACATCACAAAGAGAATGACCCCTCAGTTTTGGGACAGGAAAATTTTAGAATTACCTGATTTTTTTTATTTATTTAGACTTATAATATGTAATACTTATACCACTGTAATAACTTACTGTTGTAAATTTTCATATAAGTTGTTATGATGCGTGATAAAACCGAGATATTTTATTATTTGTATTATACTTTTAGATTTGCTGTATATAAAATTCTAGAGTTTGCATGACTTTTAATAGCCTTTTCAGTCATGTTTCAGATGATTGCATCAAAATATCAATTCTTCTTTTTCTACTAAAAATTTGTTTATTGTTGAAAATTAGGTATGTTTATATTAACAACATACAAAGAAAATGAATTTATAACTTAAAAATAATTTTGTATCCCTTAAATATAGCAATAAATGTTTTTATCAAATGTGGTTGAGGGCTTATGATCATCATGGCCATAAAAACCGTTATACAAGAAAATTTTAATTTTTGTCGCTTCAAAAACTTTAAAATGTTCCATGCGCGATACATTTTTCCCAATTGCAGTGAAAATGTGTACAAATATTCTGTATACATGTATAAATAAATACTAGTGAAAGATTTTTTATTTAAAGGTAGGGGTAATAGTAAAAACAATAGAATATAAACATTCTATGTAGTAGTCAGTTTTTCGTCATAAACATCTAATTTTTTAAAAAAAGAAGTATAAAAACCCTCACTAAAGTTTTTTTATGTATAAAATGAACTTTATAAGCGAATACTGACAGTTTAAACTGAATCTGGTTGCGCATGGAGCATTTTGAAATGTATTAATTATTCGGTCAATTAAAATTAAAAATCTAAATACCTCTGAGACCAGTAAAGATATTTTTACTAAACTTTGTACATTGAAATCTGTTAACACTTTACACATTTCTTTAAATTTGAAAAATATTCATTGGTAATTAAAGAAATTGATTTTGAAAGTCCACTGTACCCTTAAAAGTGCATGTTAGATACCGGATTTTACGGTATATGTTTCTTTTCCTCTTCTAAGAAAATCTTCAACATTTTTTTTTTTTTTTTTTTTGGATGGCGGGGGTAGGAGAGATATAAAAACTGATGTTTTTACAAAGCAAAAACTACAGTCGAAAGTTGTTTGCTTTCTTTGGAGTGAATCATTCCGAGCTTCGACTCCAACGAAGCGGATCACCCCTCTAAAGTCGATTTCCCCACCCTCCAGACGTCCTTCACGGAAAGCGCTGATGTTGCGTTGGACGCAGATTCTCATTTTTTTCCCCATCAGTTCTTTTAGTATTCATCATTTGTATTTTTTAAACTCTCCAGTATAATTTCTAATTTTCTCAGTGAAATTTTATTTAATCAAAAGCACTTAAGGTATCCGACTCTCTCTCTCTCTGTGGTTGCGATAACTTTTTTTTCAAAAAATGGAGAAATGTGAATTTTTTGTTGTTTTTAGATTTTTTAGTACATTTTATGAAAAATATGCTAAAATTAAGAAAAGGGAGTGTGAGTGAGTGAGTGAATATTAACGTCCCACTGTTCAGCTGCACGAGGGCTTTTGGGGACGGTCCGCGTAACTTTGAACCATGGTCAAGTGACGCGGACGACACCTATTCTGGCACCCCCTCTCCTAACTACCACACCACACCACGGGAGGACGTTTGAGCTCTCGACAGATTTTACGTGCATCGCTCCCCTACATAGCGGGTCTTCAGTAGTATTGGGATCGAACTCATGAGATGCTAGCCACGATCCGATGCCTAGACCACTTGGCTACCACAGCCACTAAGAAGAGAAAAAGAAATTATTCTAATTAAATTGGAAAAAAGGGGTAAAAATTGGCAAAAAATAACATAAACGCGGCCCACTTTATACCAAAAGTTTATAAACTAATTTTCAATTTTTAAATTCTGATGTGTTTCTATATTATTCATTTTTGAAGTGACCTTCAGGATAAGAGATATTTTTATTTTCACAAAAACTAGAGCAGTTTTTCTCAGTTATTATTTGAAATTGCTTAAAAAAACTGATTACATTCACATAAGGTATTATAAATTTTGTAATAAAACAGTGATTGATAAATCGGAAGGTTAAAACACTTCTACTAATATACAGAACTTACACAAAAAATTTCAATAAATCATTTTCAAAACTTTTTGAGCAATCGCTGTCCCCGTTTGATTATTTTAAGAAAATCACATTTCGTGTAAAACGCGTTTTAAAGTATATGACATCTTGCTAAAGTAATGGCGTTTGCTTTTACTAAAACACTTGTAGTTTTTGTTCTACTGAACCGAAAATGATAAACTTGGTATTTTTATAAAGCTAATAAAATGGCCTATAAAATAAAATCATAAAATTTTTTTCCAATTTTTGGCAAAACTCACAATCTTAGGGTAGTCGGATACCTTAACTTATTTTAATTGTAAATGTTTTAAATTCTAAGCAGTGGCGTAGCTAGGTATCCAAAGGCCCTAGTGCTAAAAAAAGGGGGGGGGGCGTATCTCGGTTTGATTTTATCTAGTAAAAAAGTAAAAATGTATGAATATTTTAAATATACAAAGCAACAATTTTTGTTTAATATATTCTTCTTCTTGGCATTGCTTGCACTTAAACCGTACCACTTTTTTTATCCCTAATTTCAATTTTATAATTTATACCAGGGGTACCCAAACCAAATCGGTTGGTGGGCTAAATAAAAATCTACAAAACTGAGGTGGGCCACAAATATCAAAATAAAACAACAAATTATTCAAAATATTTTATTATTATACAACATTCAAAATATTTTATTACTTTACAATTAATGTGACACTTGTTTTTGTATTTTATTTGAGCTTTTTTTTAATATCAATGGACAATTTTGTCGACGTGCATCGTAGTTGATTGGTCATATTTTCATTGAGCAACCTGCTGGGATACTTTATTTTTACCAGGTTTAATTTGGGGAAAAAATGACTTGCAGCGTAAGTAGTTCCAAATGCTGATATAATGCGCAAGCCAATCATTTTAAATTTAGAAATTTATCTCCGAGGATATATTTTTGATATATTCAATCTTATTCCCTTCACACAGGCTTTTTAGCTCGATTCTTGATTGTAATTCTATTAGCTCCGTTTGTAAATTTGAAGGCGCGGATTCCCCCTCTACATTAAATGGAGCTAAAAATATTGTAAACATTTTCTCAAACTTTTGTATGTAACAGAATCTGCTGTTGAATTCTTCAAATAATTTTCCTATTTCCAAAGAATATTTGTTTTTATACTCATTCTTTTATAGTAATTTAACAATTGGAATTGAATCAAATTGTTTGACCGCAATAGGTTTTCATAAAGCTGAAGCTTTGCTACAAAGGCATTTATATCTTGAGAACAATTGGTAATCAACTTATTTTCACTTTGTAACCTCTGTAGCTTAGCTCATTCAGTTTTATTGTTATATCTGTACGAAAGCATAAATCTAGGAGCCATGGATCATCTGAAAGATTACTTATATTATGACCATTTTATTGTGTTCATAAAAGTTTCATTTTCTTCCCTTTATTTCCAAAATCGAAGTATGTTTATTTTCTTATTGCTTGAAAGTAAAATGAAGGGAAAAATTATTTAAGAAAAAATTGCAGGGGGTTGGGGTCAAAACACAATTTTTCGATTCAACCGTCTGAAGTCCAAAAGACTAAAATAATATCGACAGTTAGAAACTTCAAATGGTCCGTGGATTGGGCATGCCTGATTTATAAGATAAATTTCGTGTGTGCCTGAGTAATTATTGATGTTAAAAGGAACAAGAAACGTAATACTACGCTAAAAAACGACGTTGTGAAATCCCTAGCTATTTATTTGGGAGGGTCGAACTCACCAGAGGGTTACAGCTACAAAATGGTTCATCAACATAGACCGGAATTGATACAAAAATATGAATGAAGATAATACAATACAATATAATTTTTTTAAAAAAAAAACCTCTTAAAAAGAGTAGAGGAGGGGGACAAAGTTGCATCAGTCTATTGCAGATACGAAAAGATAGCGAAATATTGAAAAAGGATACTAGCACACTATAAATCATATTGTTATTAAAAATTGAATGTAACTAGGAAGGAATTGCCTCTTGTGTAGGCTCTTAAGATGTAATAATAAGCTTGGTAAGATTTTTCAGGGAATTTTCAAGTAACAGCTTATAGAAAAATGAAAAAAAATTAAAAATAATATGAACTTTTCAATAAGTATACAGTTCGCAACCTTAAACAAACAATGGAAAGAGTTTAGAAGAAAGAGTAAGTATATTTAATGCAATACAGGGCTAAGGTAAAGCTAAAGCAAAGTAACTTATAAACATCCTGATTGAAGGTGAAGTTTCCATCCGAAACAGGTACTCCTATAATCCATTCTACGTATATGGTGTGAACATTCAATATTTTTTTCTGGCGAAAGAACCTTAATAATTGAAATCCATTCTCACTGGAGTATCTATTCTTGAATGCGCCCTGTATCAAAAATTCTTTCGGAGCTCTTGTTTGGGGCCCCATAATATACATTACAATTTTCTATATGCACATGTCAGAGTCTTTGTAACTTGAAGGTCCCATATAATTGATACGGTGGTCACACAGTGGCGTAGCTAGGTTTCCAAAGGCCCAGGATCTAAAAAAAAAAGGGGAGGGGGGTCTATCTTAGATAAGTTTTATCAAGCAAAAAACTAAAAATATATGAATATTTTAAACATAAAAAGTAGGGTTTGTGCAATCCCGTGCTATATTTTCAATCCCGGGATTTCGGGATTGCATTATACAAATCCCGGGATCCTGGGATTGGTCCCGGGTTTAGGACTGAACCATTTATGAAAAATACTTGCACATTAGCATGGTTGAAATTACATAACAAAACTGAAAACATAGTTAAAAAATTGGATTAATATTATTATTTATTGAAACAAATCAAAACAAAACTTGATTCATTATAAAAAACAAATAAAAAATAGTATATAATGAATTCACTAAAAATAGCACAATTTGAGTTCATTAAAAATTGACCCATTTGAATTAAAAATCGATATGTTTGAGATTTTCCAAAATCTTATTGTAAATTTAAAAGAGAATAAAAAGCCCGTATTTTTATTTTCATTGAAACATTATTTTTTTTATGTTTATTGTATTTAAAATTGATAACTGCATGGTAAGACATTCTAAGGAAGTAGATTTTTCAAAATTAAAATTATGACCTGAACCTTTTTTTCCGACAAGCTCACATATACCTGTACACAGCACATCCACATTATTAATGGATTTACATAAATTTTAATCTAAGGAATTTTTCTACTTATACAACTCCCATAAAAAAAATATATATACTTTCCTTTTTTTTAAAATCTGATTAACATATAACACTAGAAATTAATCATTATGACATTAAAATTAACTCTAAAAAAAATACTCAAAAACCAGATTTCATTTTTTTAAATAATAAAAAAAAATACATTGTATATTTTACAGTCCAATAAAATTCTGTTTTTTAGCTTCCTCAAAAAATATCTTTTCGAAATATTTTTGACATCATTAAATAATTTCTTTATTCTTTAACATTTATTCTTTCATTTAAAATACGCTTATCCTCAATCTTAGAAATAAATCAACGTATTTTCTTTTCTGATAGCGCTTCAAAACTACACACATAAGAGCATTTTAAATCACTAACCTCAATAGAAAACACAACGTGATGTTTAGGCTGAGAATATAAATTATAGTTTCCTCTCTGAGAAGAGTGGCCTTCAAAATACTAGTAACACTTTCGCTGATACAGCTATTTTCACAAGCGGATTCAATGAGAACTCGAAGTTTCCTTTCCCAACCTTTGATTTAAATGAAAACGCAGAGGTTTGAAAGTAAATACTTTCGTTTCTGTTGCAGTTACTTGATAGAGAATGCTCAGTGCAACCAGAAAGCGATACTCATGGCGTGTTTTAAAATTATATTTAAAACAGGTTGGAGACATAATAACTGGCTAGATAATTTTCTCTAGAAATAAAAACAGAGATGAGAGAAATTACACACGTCTTGAATTTTACAATACCAGATTATTTTTCAAGCATATTTTTTAAGGATACTTTTAAATCTCCATACTTTAGTTTTGTATTAGAGGCATAATATTAGTAACATTTATTTCAATGAAAAATGCCATGCCCCTTTCAATTATTATATATATGCATTCATGCTAAGGAATTGTGAGTAAAAACAATTAATTGAAATATTCCAGTCTCGTTGTGGACGTGGTAGCCACAATTACGCAGAGGCATCTGACGGTATGAGTAACGTGACCATTTATTCTTTGACTCAAAACGGGACATTATTTTGTTTAGGTCAATTAACAGGTATACATTGAAAAAAAAACCCAATTTTAAAGTTATTTATTCAGAAAAAGTTGGCTTAAAAGTTACGAATTAAAAAATATACTCTAAATGTTTAGTTATATTTATCAGAGGAACAAATTTGCTTTAATATAGCTGGTGAAGATTTTAAGTAAGAATGAAACTCTTAGAACGTTTTTTCTTTATATTCACCTTAATTATCAACATCTTTAGAACTGAAATTAGTAGCTGGGTTTTCTCAAATGGGTTCACAATTTCTTTATCATAGAAAATACTCTTTCTACTGGAGCATTTGTAGCAGGCAAACATAAAATATATTCAAATAAAACAGAAAATTTTCATGCTGTAGATAGTTGGCGTGAAAGTGTTTGAATATTTCCACCCAACCAGTTTCCGTGGAAACATTCAGATCATTTTTATTCGGTTACTTTTTGCGAAGTAATGTAGTTAGAAATTAATGGAAATTTGTCAAAAACTTCTGTGTATCTTTATTACAGTCAATATACTCCTTTTCAATGAATACATCCAGATACTTTTGAACGTCTTCCCATGCGGGAACCTTTTTTAAATCTGCCAAATAAAATATCTCCATTACTTTGGTAAGAAAGTAAGTTCACTGCTCCAGATATTTACGGCTTAATTTATAAAATTCTATAGCCGTCCTTTTCCCAAACTCTTCATCTATATAAGTACCATTATCTTTTGATTTCACCATTAATTGACGGACCGTAAATGGAAGAGACTGATTGGTCTGTTTCTGAGTGAAATTGTCTTTTAGTTGATTGATTTCTTTTGCAGCTTCAACTGCCGATACAGTCTGACCTTCAAGTTTCAATACAGCTTTCCGAAAACGGGACAATTTTGCGTCCCAGAGTTCATTTCGGGATACCGGGACTCGTAGGTATAAAAAGGGACAGTTCCGTTCAAAACGGGACGTCTGGTCACGTTAGGTATGAGCCATCTGGGCCCATGCTTCACCCACAGTGGGGGCCTTGTTTCGTTTTCAACTCTGTCTTAATAAAATCACGATCCGGATAATTGTAATGGTCACAAGTATTATTCCCGTACATATTCTCCAAAAAACAGAGAATTTAAACTGCTAGCCAAGTGGCTAAAGTGGTACGACTGTATTATTATGTGATGACCGTTGTCCATATCTAGGCCTAGGCCTATTACCATAAACAATTATTCAACTCATTGAGTCGAAATGCTGTTATCGGTCAAGCCGTTTTGTGCCTGGGTTTTTAAGATTGTGAGTCATACAAATTTATTTATTTCAAATTTACGTTTCAACGAGTATTTGACAATGCATGCTATATACTGTCTACTCTTAAATATCTCTGGTAGGGCTTACTTTTGCATAGGGGTCCAGGGTCTCAAAAATTATTAAGATTTTTCTGGGTCCAGGGCCTCAAGGAGTCTTAAGACGTCCCTGCAATTACGGTCACAAACTTGTGACCGGTGGGGTTCGAGTCCTGGTGCCACTGAAGATCATACATGTAGAAGGGGTTGATACACGTTAAATCTGTCGAGCTCTTGTTAACATGGTGAGGGGGTTTGGAGAGGGGGTTTCCCGCTCCAATCATGACCTCGTCACTTGATTGTGGTTCAAAACTAAGAGGTCCCTCATTATAATAGCCCTCGTGTTGCTTTATAGTGTGACGTTCACTTAACTCTCCTTCTCAGTCTCCCTAACAAAATTGCAAAGCAGTTATAAATATTAAAGAATAGTAAATCTCCAAAGAAGTATTGTTTTTAATAATATATAAATTTAAATCCAATAAAATCTGTAGTTAACTTCCTTTAATACAATACATTTCTCTCCATTTAATTTTGTTGAAAAAGTAGTCGACATTTTGAACAAAGAGAATAGAGACTAGAAGAGGATTAAAATTTTCAAATTAATTTTTTCATGTAAAATACAATGAACTTGAGTGGCATGCGGGACGTCTCAAGATTTTTAGAGGCCCTGGGCGCAGAGAAATCTTTTCTAAGGCCCTGGGCCCTATGGAATAGTAGACCTTTCCCAATGATTTTTAAAAATAGACAGTAGATAGCATGCATTGTCAAATACTCGTATAAACGGTCATTTGAAACAAATGAATGTGCACCGCTCACAATATCACAAACCTAGACACAAACCGGCTCTACCGATAACAGCACTTCGACTCAATGAGTTGAATGATTGTTTATGGTATTAGGCCTAGGCCTAGATATGGACAACGGTCATTACATAATAATACAGATTGGCCAGTTGACATGCAGTTTGAAATTCTTTTTTTTTTGGAGAATATGTATGGAAACAACATTTGTGACCATTAAAATTATCCGGATCATAGTTTTCTTGTGATTTAATCGAGAATGAAACGAGGCGGCCTCTACTGAAGGTGAGGCCCTGGGCCCGGTCCCAGTTGGCCCATGCCTTAAGACGTCCGTGTAGGCATAATGTCATTTATGAAGACAACTGTTTTCTGATTTCTGTGACCAAATAGAACAACATTAACCTGGCACTTACGCGCGAAAAAAATGACCTTAACTTCACGCGCAGGGTATCTCACACCCAAAGGTGTTAACATTCTGTTTTTACCGTAAAATTTGCATGCAAAGGTGAAAAAGGAAGAAAATTAGGAAGTACAATATGTTTATTACACTTTTCATACGTAAATTTAGGTTTTCTGTTCTTTTTATTAAGGCATTCAGTACATTGTTTATACACTCCTTTAGTTTTCGTCGCGAGTGAGTGCGATGTTTTCACTGGATGTTCATTTTTTTAAAATTTCGTCGAAGCATTTCTTGCTGGTTTTTACATTCTTCTGTTTAATAGAAATCCAAAACACTTCAGAGATCAGTCTGGTTTGATGTTTTGGTGGTTTCTAACTATTTAAAAAAATAATTTGAGCATTTATTGCCGCAACGTTCAATAACATAAAAAATATTGTCATAGGCTAACGATTAGATTTTCTAGCCATTGAATATGAAGTGTTAATTTTATCAAGGAGACGCTAATTACTCCCTCAGTTAAGCTCTCTGGATAGATTTCAGTAGAGGAATCATATTTGCTGTTATACTCTTCCTCATTTGATTTTTCCTCATCATAACCACGAAGAGAATTTCTTTATTCGAAAATACTGTTATACTATATCTATTAAATACTTTATATATTAAGTTATTTAAATATCACATTTCTTCATCATAACTACAATAATACGCTAAGCATAAGGAAGATTTAAAACGTGTGATCATGCATTCAGAACTGTAACGGTGATTCACGCGCAGGGTATGACGTACCCGAAGAGACGGTATCGAAAATTATACCTTTAGAATTCCCCTACAAGCTAAGACCCCTCAAAGGATATGACTTTAAAGTCAGCTACAAGAGAAATTACTCATTTTCCAAAAAAAAAAGTTAAGACGGAGTCTTGAAAAAAGTTAGGCAGTGGGTATGACATACCCTGCACGTGAAGTGCCATGTTAAATCAACAAAAATGTTATTAAAAGAGTTAGGAATATTTCATCAAAAACTATTCATATTGAAACCTTTTTATCAATAGGTTCGTCTTTACAAAAAGATATCTCTAGCAATGATTACCTTGTGACATGAAATGATTCAAATAATTCCCTTCAACCTCTTCTACGTGTAATTAAATTTTTAATGTCGTTTTTGCCAAATAATTGTAATTTTCAAACAATACAAATGGCTTTTGATTACGACAGATAAGGGGAAGTTCAAAATATTTCAAACAGGAGAGCATAATTGAGAAATCTCACGTCATTGATTTTTAAAATTCTTAATGGCTTAGAAATGTTACCAATAAGAGAAAAATTAAGCACAACATTAAAAACACATACAAACATTAAATTGCGAGTTACATCTTGATCTATCTAGTTATACTTTCAATTAAAGACTTTCAATGAATATAAGTTACTGAACTATTTACTAAATGATATATAGTAGAACGTTTATCATAACGTTTATTATCCGGAGCGTCAAATATTCGAACCAGTTTTTTTTTTTGGTCAACTACATGTACTGTATATAAATACGTTTCCGAACATTGCAATGCTCAACAGTTGTTTCGCGTGTGGCCAAAAGTGACGGGAAAACCCAAAGTGAGGGATTTTGGGGGAATTTCAGTTGTGTGATTTGGTGAAAAATGCATGGAATAAGCTGTATCCAGATTTATAGAAGGTGAAAAAGATTTCAATGACGACCACAGGAAGGAGACTACTGACTTTATTTAATCGATTCCTGGATTTCAAGAATGCGATGAAGAAGATGTAGAAACCTAGATGGCATACGATGCAGAAGACCGTGGATTTCAAATGCTAAATGCTGACGAGATTGTGACTTCCATACAAGAACAATCCAACTCTGTCGACCATGAAACGGATAAAGACGAAGACAACAACAACGAAAGTAGCAAGGGTCCATCAAATACTGACGCGTTTTATGCGTTAAAGACCGCTATGGAGTGGTACGAACAACAATCAGAGTGCTGTCCTACACAACTACTGCTGCTCAAGAGAACCAAAAGACCTTGCAGCGAAAAAACGAAGGTGTACAATAGTACAGCGAAAAATAAGTGATTATTTTCCACAATAAAGGTAAAATTGTGACTTTTTGCACCTATTTTGCTTTTTCTTCAAGCACGTTTCCAGCATAGGATGATTTTCAATATTGGTATAGTGTTCGGTTTCATATACTGCATGGATCGCATTCGGTTTTCGGTTATCCGAACGGTGTCCGGTCCCAATTGATTTGGATAAACGACATTCTGCTGTACGTGAAAGGCAATTAAAAAAATAAAAGAAGAAAATCATCATAACATGGAATTCAAATGCAAACAAAAATTGTTACGTTATATAATAAAGGGAGACTAAAAAGGAAGGTGAATGACAAGTTCCATCCAAGCGTATTTTCAACGAGGGAAAAATAAATTTTTTGAGTTCGATGAAAAGTACAATGTTTAATAACTAAAACTTACTCACACATAAATTGAAGACTCACTACCCAAAAATTGAAGATGGTTGTAATTAACTTCAGAAAAAGAAGGGGGGGGGGGAATGTTCTATCTTTTCCCGGCATCAATAACCTTTTATCAACCACATTATGATTTACCTGCAATTTGTTTTTATGCAACATTTTTTTTTTGAGTTACTCAGTTGAAAATTAAGGGATATACATAAATAAAATGCTCAACTTTGGAAAATTTAATCCGTTAGAGCTAATTAATTAAATGGATACTTTAAAGTACCATCAGTTCCGGAGGTTTGAAATATTCTCAAAATACAAAATGTCTATCTTACTTTTTAACCGAGTTTTAACTCTTAAAAATTTGAAACAACCAGAGAACACTTATAACTTGCAACACAATATTTATTTTTAAAAATTTAAAATAAAAACAGATTTTGCGCTTAAACTTACTTTGTTAATATTCTAGGAAACAGTTTTTCTTTTCATTAAAACACAAAAATACTTTACACGTTGTGGATTTTGAGTGAGGTTACAATTAAATATTTATTAAAGCACTGCATCCTGTGGTTGGAAATACTGTACTTTCTGAACATGAAATACTGCACCCTGGGTCTTGTTCTGCCTCTTGATCGTCTTCAGAAACAGACGAAAATTCCATCAGATAATTTGCGGAGACTTCTTCATGGTGAAGAAACATCTGTTAATACATCACTGCTTTCAGACGGTAGGTTCTGTAATAAATCCAAAACCTCTTGAAGGCTGAGTTCTTTTCCCCAGACATTCTAAGAAAAGGAGGGGAGAGGGAAATAAAATCATAACACCTTGAAAATCTCCTATTATTGTTAAATCTCAAATTACACACAAAGAAATTAGAATGTTGCTAATTTTTGAATAAATTATAGATATTTCATTTAATTGTGTGGTAAAAAAAGCAAGCACAAATTCAAATTTTTTTGAAAACGTTAAAAAAACAATAAAAAAGTAAAATAAATTAGCTAAGAAGAAATGCCAAAAAAGCACAACTCTATTACACTTCAATAATATGACGCTACAGCACAAAGATTAAATCAAAATTTCCATGAGCAATAGACAGAATAGGAATTGTTCTCAGAAATAAAAGTTAAGCCGTTAATATCAATAGCCTATGTGTAATAATTCAGACAATTTTTTAAAATATCCTTTTGTAATTCTCTCTCTCATTGAAGAGCAATAATAAACTACACTGGCGAAAAGTAAACACGAAGTGCTTTCTCTAACATCCATTGTACTCAAGGACGTCTTAAGACTTCTTGAAGCCCTGGGCCCCTACACAAATGTAGCCCTTCCCCCCCCCCTATGACCCTTAAAAGTAGACAGTATATAGCATACGTTGAAAAATATTCGTAAAAACAGCAACTCGAAACAAATAAATGTGCATGACTTAAATTGCACAAACCGGTTTGACCAACTGCCACCTTTTGACTGAATGAATAATAATGGGGTATGGTGATGGATTTATATCCCCGTGCTTCCTCTAATCCTCTTGGGAAATCTTTCGGTATCAATTTGAATTAATTACAACCAACCCTTTGAAGAAGCAACCGTGATATGCAGATTAGGTAGGTTGTATATAGTCTAAGTCTTCAAGCTAATTAGATAGATAAAGTTATATGGAGAATGAGACATAGAGAATCTGACTAAGAGGAGAGACAGCTACCGATCAGGTATCATTCTACATTTAGTACGTTTCAGAGATTAGATAGTTGAAGGCATTGAAGTGACGATTGGTCACCATAGTTAAATTATAATTCAGATATTTAGAGGAGTGGATTGATCCTAAAAAAGGAGGATCTTTATTTTAGAAGTCTTCTCGTAATTAGAGTCTCTCATTGTTTAATCTTCTATTGCTCTTATTGGGAACATCTCTTCTAGTTTGAATTATTAGAATTCTGTCTGTTGATAATTTGTGTGTTTAATAAATAGATTGGATAACATTATGGCTAGTCATCCTTTACTTCATCCCACACCTCTAGGTGGGGCTGAGAGTAGACCGCGCCCCTTATATGGAGGTAGGCCTAGGTCTATACATGGACAATGGTCATCACATAATATATAGACAGTTGACATACAGTCCAAAATTCCCAGTTTCTTGCAGAATACAATCGGAAATAACATTTGACTGTTCAAATTATTCGATTCATGATTTTATGCAGGCTGAGTCGAGAACGAGAAGAGACCCCCATTGTGTCCGATGTCCTGGGCCCAGTTGGCCGCCTTGAGACGTCCCTGATTGTACTGACGGTACTTGTAAGTACCACAAAGTTATTCAACTATAAAATCAATTATATACACTGTTTACTTAAAATAAATAGTCAAAACGTTTTCTAAGGTCTTAACTTACATATAAAAAAATAAGACACAACTCTTTAACTACTTTTGCGGAACCACTGGCGTAGTTCCTTTTGAGTGGGCCCTGTATCACAAATTCCTTGGGCCCCCTTTTGGAAATAAGAACTCTGGTTATGGGCCCTTTGTTAACGTATTACAATTTTTTCTTACACATATTGTGGCTCCTATAGCTTGAGGGCCCCATATCATTGATACGGCTGATACTGCATACAGGGCCGTTCCTAGGGCGTCGCCAGCCCTCTTGCAGAGGCCTAATGTGCCACCCCTCTAGAGAATTTTTCATGTTTTGACTAATACTTAACATTGACGCTATAAACTCATCTAACTGTATTAAAGTAAAACATTGATAAAATGTAAATACAATTTTTAGTGCAGAACCTTTTTGTTTTTTATTTATTTATTTATTTTGTCAGCTAAGGGTCATGATTGCGGCAAAATATTTTAATTAAATGATAAACAAATAAAAATACCACCTTTGAAATAAAAATATACATTTTGTAATTAGAAATTCAAAATAACTGTATTTACTCAGAAAATATAATTTAACAAAAAATACTTAAGCATAAATCTCGTGAAACGAAAAGTATATAAATCAGTCCATCTACAAAGACTACCAAATATATAAATAACTATAAAATAACTTTTCTGGCTTTCTAAGAAGACTGAATTTACTCGTAATTTTTGGGAATAAACGTGTGATTTGGAACCTTTTTTTTTAGTCTTAACTTTCTCAGAATACGATACTACATTATTCAGAAGCAGCGATTCGTAATTCGTATAGCAATTTATAAAATAAAGAAACAAAAAGGAAGATACCTATTGTATGAAAAAGAAACAAGTAATATAAAAAAAATTTAAGTCAATTCCTACTTAGATCAACAAAAAAAATTATTTTAGATACTTTTTATTAAATAGTTACAATTAATATAAATATATATATGCATATGACAGAATTACAACATTAAGTGGCAATTAATTTTTATTAATTATCATTAAAGTATCGTATTGTCATCCAAAACAATCGTGTGTATAAAATTTCAGTTCAACTGAATGCTTTGAAACGTGAGGAGAAAAAAATTTAAATGTTGACCCAAGTCGCTAAAAATCTAGCCAACTTGGCTGTAGCTGTAATTCCTTAAAAATTAATTTCAATCAATAATTTTAATTAATTATTTTTAAATTATCGTATTGTTACCCAAAACAATAGTGTATAGAATATTTTAACTCAAATTAGTGCTTTAAAATGTGAAAGAAAAAGCTTTTCAAGTTTTGACACAAGTCGCCAAAAATAATGCCAACGTGGCTGTATTTGTAATCCTTTGAATAATTAGTTTTAATCAATTAATTTTTTAATTATTACTGTGCTGTCATCCAAAATAAACATGTATATAAAATTTCAGCTCGATTGAGTGCTTTAAAATACATTTTATTAATGATTGAAAAGTTGAACAAGATAAATATATATATATTATATCTATATATATATATATATATGTGGTGTTATGACACGGAGTTCTAGGGGTATTCACATTGACTACACTGTTTTTAACGAAAACTAACGTTTAATGTGGACAATTACAGTACTACGCACTACTACACAGTTCACAATTGTAATGATGTTAATTGCATACAGTTCCTGTTAACATATTGAATTCAGGCGATGGATGTGTCACCTTCACGTGACTATCCTTCCAGCATCGGGCCACTTGGTCCCTACACGGCCAGTTAGATCCGGTTACTTTCCTTTTTAGCAGCGTTGGCTCTGACCTCCTCGTCGAGACCTCTCGCTCGCTATTCCCTCTCTATCTGCTTAGTTCGCTCGCTGCTGGCTCGCGTCGCCAGTGCCCTCTAGAGTGCCGTCTATGTGGAAATTCCCATATATATATATATATATATATATATAAATAGAGAGAGAGAGCGTGAACTAATAGTAGGAAATGAAAAAGAAAGAAAAAAAAGGGGGAGGGGGTAATGCAAATATTACGATCCCTGGAAAAAGAGAATTTCGTAATAATGTATCATTGTCAAAGATCGAGTGAACTAAGTAAACAAACCTGGTTCACTCGTATCTTTTTCTCACAATCGCGATTAAAATTTAAAACAAGCACTACAAGAATTCACACCTCAGAAAAGAAAATGGCATTTTTTTTTTATTTACAAAAATTATTCAAGTGTAAACTAGTAATTTCTTAAATGGTTGAATCTATCGGAATGTTTTCTGCTGAATGTGAATGGATGTGTCGACCTTAAGTGTTTGTATGAATTCATTCAAACTATATTCCCGAGTGAAAGACCTGACATGAGTACAAATCAGGTCTTTCTATTAAGATTATTCCCTAAAAACTCAAAAAATGTTTCGTTTTTCAAAAAAATTGAAAATTTTGTATTAAATATATGAATATATACATATCGATGTAAATAAAATAAAATTTAATAAATTTAATATTGTTGAGAGAAATTTTTTCTTGGCAATATCCTTTAATACGAAATTCCTTCATCACGAAAAAATATTTCAGTCCATTCAACTTCCTTCGTGTTCAGCGATTTTCATTGTATATGAAACAGTTTTTTAAAAATTTATATAGTAGTTATCAAACATATTTATAACTATTGTAGTAATGATAGCTATAACTGAATGAAACTTTTTAATTACAGTTTTTTTACAAACTCGTAAGTAGGGATTGCAATACTGGTATACCGAGATACCGAATACCGGTATTTTGAGCCATTTGTACATATTTTTGAAATACCGGTATTCACAAGTATAAATACCGGTTTTTCGGTATTTACTAGATATTTTTTAATTGTTTCGCATATGTTGAGGGATCGCCAACATAGCAAAATAGTGTACGTTTTTGTTTTTATGTAATAGTGTTAATTATTGCACCATGATTAAAATATATAGAAAATGAAATAATTTTATATCCATTTCAGAAGGTGAAAATATAAAACGTCTTTATTCCGCTCATTCCATTGTTCTTATTTTAATTTTTCCTAGCTAGTTCGACAGTTCTAAGCCTAATCATTAAATCCATCATCTGATTTTTTCTTTGCCAGATACAACAGATAAAAGACTATTAATCTGAACTTAAAAATATAGACACACACACACACACACACACACACACACACATATATATATATATATATATATATATATATAAATTATTTCTCTGAGAAAAAGAAATAAATACAGTACTCCTAACAAGTTCTCGTTGAAGTTGAAAGAGGAATAACACATATCCAAGCTCATCTGCCTTCCTTCATCCATCAACACATGTTGTTACAATGTCTCCCAAACGGGCGAAATTAATTAGGCTGTGAATACAAAATTGCATCGTACAATCAAGAGAAGTTATAAAATATCTGAATCATCCAAGGCCAAATTTGTCCTATTACAGCTTAGAGCGATACTGTACTTGCGCGGGATTCGTAGTCTTACATTATTATCTAAATTGGTGGGTTTGTTATTCACATTGTATTTGCATATCATACTTTAGGGTTCAAAATGTTTTTCAGATTCATTACATATATATACTCATAAATAATAACCCATAGTAATGAATAAGAATAACTTAACAGAACATGAAAAATCAGTTGATAATACTTCGGTTTGGTTTCATTTATATGATGAAAAGAATATGATGGCACAGTGTAAAAAATGTTCTAGAGTTATTAAAGTGAATGGAGGAAATACAAGCGGACTCCATACTCATTTAAAAATGAAACATGATACAAATTTGTTCAAGAGGAAAGAATCTAATTGCGATGAAGGTACAAATTTAAGCACTGTTTCTAAGCCCAAGATGTCAGGGATTTTAGATTATTTCGAAAAAAAAGATCATTTGGAGGAATATATAGGTAAAATGACAGCAGTGGCGTAACTGAGAACATTTTGGCCCCCCTGCAAAGTCAGGTTTTGGGCCCCCCAAATTAGAATTTACTAAGGGTGTCAATTGGTGACATTCAGGCTTTGGGCCCCTCTAGAACCCCCCCCCCCCGCGATGCGGAGGTTGCGGGGGTGTACGTTACGCCACTGAATGACAGCAATATTTGAACCTTTTTGTCATAAAAGGAAAGAAGATGTTCCTTTATTTTTTGCGATTCTTTATATACTGTTAAAATTTATAAGTTACAAATTATTTCTTGTGATATTTACACTCTCTAATAAAACTGGCAAGTAAAACAAAACAAAACAAAATACCCGTGTTTTCTTTTTTTTCCTCCTAAAATTTCTAATACCGATATTAAAACCGGTATCTCCGGTATTAAGTTCTAAAAAAATACCGAATATACAGGTATTGAACTTTTGGTCCGATATTGCAATCCCTACTCGTAAGCATAGGTATTTCTGCTGTAATAGTTTTTCTATGCTTATTTAGAAAGCGTTTTGAAGCGATGTCTGACTTCTTGGTCTTTTAACAAACTACATTATTTTTTTTACTCACTTATAGATAAGTTTCTATCCCTGACAGTTTTCCAACACTAAGAATTTTTTCTTCGGCCCTATCTTTTCTTTAAAATTAAACTTCGAGGAATTTTGTTTATCGATTATATTTTGAGACTTAAATTATTTAGTTTAAACTATATTTAACTGCAAAATATAAATTTACGAAAAGCTTGGACAATATACATCTCTTGACTGCACCATACGTGTAACAATACTCTTGGACATTGCTTTCTGAAACTACATTTACACCTCGAATAAATTCATAAAAACTGTTGAATTTCTAACTTTTCAGTATTAAAAAGAATAGACCTTGTTATATTGTTATATTATTGATCTGATTTCCACTGCAAAAACTCGGTGGTACGCTATCACCTGCCTTATTTAGTACATTTAGTTTCCAAGACCATCCTGCATAAGAAAATACACATCAAAAATAACTGTCAGTCCCTTAATATTTTTTAAGGCGTATATACACTTAATACTATTCAGTCTATCTATATACAATTAGATGTTATTCATAGATATCATAAATTTGAAATACAGTGACTTAATGAGAAGATATCGTTAGTTCATACCATAATCGAATCCAAGTTGTATCACATGCCACAAAAAGACGGTCCTACATCATGCTAATAAAGGATTATTTATAAATCAAAGGTGTTTCTATTATTTTGATAACCATCTATATATATATATATATATATACTCTGACATTAAGTTATCCGACTACTCTAAAATTGTGAATTTTTCCAAAAAATGACAACTTTTTTTTATGATTTTATTTTATAAGCCATCTTATTAGCTTTATAAAAATACCAAGTTTAATATTTTCAGTTCACTAGAAAAAAAATAGGAGTGTTTTAGTAAAAGCAGGCGCCATTATTTTATACAAGAAATGTCTTACTTTAAAATGCGTTTTACTCGAAACGTGTTTTTTTTTTTAAATGCTCAAACAGGAACAAAGATTGCTGAAAAAGTTTTAAAAATAACTAACTGAAATTTTTTGTGTATGTTCTGTATAATAGTAGAAGTGTTTTAACCTTCAGATTCATCAATCACTTCTTTATTACAAAATTTACAATGTTAATATAATGACTGTTTTTTTATGCAATTTCATATAATAACTAAGATAAAGTGCTACAGTTTTTGTAAAAATTAAAGTATCTCTTATCCTGAAGATCACTTCAAAAATGAATAACATAGCGACAAATCAGAGTTGAAAAATTGAAAATTTGTTCATAAGCTTTTGGCACAGAAAGGGGCCTGTTTATGTTATTTTTTGTAAATGTTTACCCATTTTTTCCCATTTTAGTAATAATAATTTCTTTTTCTCTCCTTAATTTTAGCATATTTTTCTTAAAATGTACTAAACAAATTTAAAAATAAAAAAATTAAAAAAATCCCGATATCTCTATTTGTTTTTCTTAAAAAAAGTTGTCTCAAGTAATCGAATATATATACCTTAAACTTCCTCAAAACGTGCATTTTTTAACACAGTTATGGAAGTGGGAGAATATTAGATTAAAGAAAAAAAACAGCTTTATTAATATTTGATAGGTTTTTTTAAGCAATTATTTTATTTCATCGTACAGAAATAGTACTAAATAATTTCATAATTAAATTCATTTGGAATTATTTGGTAAATAATTCTAAGAGAGAGCTTAAATGTTGAATTAAATATTTAAATAGAAAAATAAACTACTACTTTTGAAAGTAAAAAAATATTTAAAAAAAGCAACACACAATACCGCAGCATATAAAGATTAAAAAACAGCATACTTCGGGAAAAACGCTTTAAAAATACCCAATGTCTTTCAATAGTTCCTAAACTTTAGTTATTACACAATTCTGGTTGAATTAATTCTGAAAATCTGAAAAAAGTCATTGTGTTTATTCATTGATCTACCTTTATTTTCAATGAATTCCTAAAAAAAAGAATCATTATTTTGAAATACATTCCATCAAACAAAGAAGTTGAACAATAATAAAAAAAAACTTCAAATGCAACCTGTTTCCATTCTTACAGATTTTGTGAAATACATCTGTTGTAATATTTTCTCATCTATAATCAAAGAAAACAAAGCAAATATTCGAAACTGTAATGAAAACTATTTCATGCGCCGATGCACAAATTTTAAATTAAATTATATTCAAGATTTGGGTGCATAAGTTCCGCTCTGTCTGCTTTACAAAAATTGCCATGTAGACATTTAGTGTGCTTTTATTTTATTTTCACCTTGGGAAATAAAACCTATGGAAGGTATCTATTAGGAGGGGAAAGAAGTCATTAATGTGAAAAAGAGGCCTCGCGAGCAGTTCTTTAAAAAGTCTTTTGGTTTCAAAAAATAGCAGTACATCTGTTAGCTTCTAAGTTGCCCGTTTCATTGTTCGCCACGGGAAACCTTTTTTAGAAGGAGAATTTGCACACAAAAAAGCGTTTCTTAGCGCGTTTTTCACGTAGTGGAACAAAAGCGCTATTAGGGCGCAAATTTCGTCTTCGTTTCATATTTTGTCGTACCTTTTTCTCAGCCAATAAGCAACCAAATGACCTCGGGTTTTCGGCATTGGGTCGCATTTGTGCCTTAGATGAGCCGAATCATAGTTAAATTTTCCCATAGTTTTCCCGAATTTTCCTTAGTTGCATTATTGTAAAATACAACATGTGAAAAACGCGCTAAAATTACTTGGCCATGCCAATGATTGATATCTTGTTTTAGAATGTAGTCCTACATTGTTAAATGACTTTAAAGAAAAAGACTTGATTATAAAGCGTAGAAATGTGTGTGTGAGTTACCTATAAGTCATAATATAATTAACGATCAAGTAATAGAACTGAAAAAAAAATATTTTTTCATAAATACATAACGACTTAAATTACACAGAAATGTATTCCATTGCTTTAGATGAGAGTAATGATGTAAATAGTTATGCACAATTATACTAGTTTTTGCTCGGTATAAGTATGGAAATATAATGAAAGAAGAGTTAATAAAACTAACAACGTTGAAAGGAAAATGTACCTGTCTTGATATTTTTAAAGAATTTGATATTGCCTTTAAAGAAATACTGGATACTGTGGCCTTGAGTAAATAGTTTCTGTAACACAGACAGTGTACCTATCACGGTAAGAAAAAACATTAGATTTATTCAGTATCTTAAGGAAAAAATATTTCGCATTCTCTGATTGAATTTCGTTGTAGTATAATTCACCTGCAAATTTTATGTGAGAAGCATGGTTGTGAAAAACATTTTCTCCCGTATAATGTCAGTTGTAGTAAAATAATCAACTTTATAAACGCAAAAGCTCTTTATAAACGGCAATTTGTTCAATTCTTAGAGGATATTGAATGTCAATATCCAGGAGTTTTGACATACAACAACGTACGATTGTGACGGATCTATACGCGGCTCTCACTTATACCTTGGGGACTCTTTGAGGGAAACATTTCTTTCAACCAACTTTCACTGAAGGTAAAAAAAAAACGTGGTTATGCAAATTAAGTTTATTATATAAATTCTGCATTCGCGAGTTTTGAGAGTTAGTGAAGGGAGAATCGTGAGTTATTGAAGTGAGAATCTAAGATTTTTAAAGTGAAAATTGAAGATATCTAAAGTGAGTATCACTTGGATGTGAGATGATCAAGACAGCTATTAGTGTTCAAGGCCTCATCTGTAGGACTTCTGTTTGACAAGAGTTCAGATATTGTGCGTATTATTTAAATAGAAGTTAGAAATTAAATTGCTAGGGCGCGTCTGAGTTAATAACGAGCTTGTATAGGTTATCCTAGAAATTAGTTGAATGTCCGTAAATATTATCCCCAGGCTAACTGATCTCACCTTTGAGCTTTAATCATTGTTCTAAATTATCTTAATTTGATTGTTATTGTGTCTGTGTTAATTCTTGTGACAAATAGATGATTTTAGTGAATCAATTCGCCCGATCAATTAGTTGCATCCACACTTCTAGCCGGGTCCGAGAGTAGACAAGGGGGATTACAGGGAAATAAGAATAGTCCTACATTACACGATGCCTTAGTTTCGGTCAAGTCCTTAATCGCTTTGTACCGTTGTTAGAAGAAATTAAGCTCTTTTTCATAGAAAAAGACAATAGTTTCGATGAATTATCTAATATAGATTGATGAAATGATTTAATGCTCCTATGCGACATCACTCAGCATTTTAATGAACTGAATAAAAAACTTCAAGGGCATGGACTAATTGTTTTAACGATGTTTGAAAATATTATAACGAAATTGACATCTTTATTAAGGATTCGGAAGTGAAAAGCAGGAAATACTTTCCTTAATTACAAAAAAAATTTCCAAGCACAATTATTTTTAAAAACTCCGTTGATATTCAAGAAAATGCAGTTAAAAAATATTTAATGAGTATGCAGGAAATAAAACAAGCTTCTGAGGAGAGATTCAATGAATTTAAAAGTTTGGAAAATACATTTCACTTTATTTTATGTTCATACAAAACAGAATTTGAAATAATGGAGTTAACCGGACTTATGTGGTTTGGTATCGATAATTTAGAAATTGAATTAGTTTAATTTCAAAGCAGTGTCTTGTGGGAAACAAAATTTGAAGACGATTTCAGAAGTAGAAGGAATGTGTGGAAGTAGAACAGATAATACTGATCCTACAGTAAAAATTGAAAATATTATATTGAAAATGTATGGGATTCTTTGCCAAATAATTTTACATCAATGAAAAAAATAGTTAATGCGATGTTTTAACGATGTTTGGGTCCTCATATTCGTGTGAAAAATTGTTTTCTTTAATGTACTTTGTAAAATCTTCTAATAGAAATAGACAAGACAGGGAATTAACTGCGAAATGTGTTAAGCTAATGAATACGAAATATGAATCTAATATTAAAAAAACTATCAGAAAATAAATAGCAACAGATTTGTCATTAAATACATTATAATCAATTTTGTGATACATATATATATGTATATATGTATATATATATATATACACAAGGGCTGATCAAATGAAAAGGTACGAAACGACACGGTAGGTACAAATGTAGACTTTATTCAAAATATACACCATAGGCCTGAGCACAACGATCCCACTGACGAACAAGCCGCAGGATTCCTTGTTCCCAGAATTCCTGTGGCTGTGAGGAGACCCAGTCCTTCACAGTATCCTTGAGTACGTCGTCCGAGTTGAAGAGCTTCCCTTTCAGGTGTTTCTTCAGTGGACCAAACACATGGAAATCGCAGGGCGACATGTCCGGACTGTAGGGCGGATGGTCCAACGTCTCCCATTGGAACTTCTCCAGTTCCATTTGTGTGACTCTGGAGACGTGTGGACGCGCGTTATCATGGAGCAGAACCACACCCTTCGTGAGCAGCCCCGGTCTTTTGTTCTTGATGGACCTGCGTAGGCGTCGGAGTGTCTCACAGTACACATTGGAGTTAATGCTTTTTCTGTGCTCGAGGAATTCCACAAGTAGCTGACCTTGAACGTCGAAAAAGACAGTGAGCAACACCTTGCCTGCTGACTTCACGGCTCTGAACTTTTTAGGGGGAGGTGACGACGCATGCTTCCACTGCATGCTGTCCCGCTTTGTCTCTGGCTCGTAGTGATGGCACCAGGTCTCATCACCTGTGACGATCCGCTTCATGAAAGCGGGGTCTTCCTGATACCGAAACAGATGTTGCAGTACTAGTCCCATACGCAGTTTCTTTTGCTGGTCGGTGAGCTGCTTCGGAACCAATGCGGCACACACCTTCCGAAATCGCAACCTGTCGTGAACAATTGTCCACTCGGTTCCATAGCTGACATCCACCTTCAGCGCCAACATTCGCAATGTGACACGCCGATTACTTCTCACTAGGTCGTCCACCTTGTCGATGAGATCGCTCGTGATGACAGTGTTTGCCTGGCCTGGTCTCTGGTCATCACCCACACTCTCACGGCCTGCATGAAAACGGGCACTCCATTTTCTGACAGACGTGTCAGAGACACATTTCTCCCCGTAAACGGTCCCCATCCGCCGATGAATAGCTGCCGGTTTCTTACCTTCCTCTGTCAGAAATCGGATAACACTTCGTTGCTCCTCAATCGTCGAATTTTGCAACGCGAACGCCATCCTGTCCTCATACGGATTGCAGCATCATTTAGACGCCGCTTTTTATAAGAGCCTTTGATCTCTCCTGCGCATGCGGGCGCCCGCGCATGATCCGATCCCAGTCAGAGCCTCCAATGGCATCCTGAGAAGTCTCACTACATTCTCCCATGGCGGAATATGCAAATATTTAACTGTTTCATTTTTATGTAGTTTCGTACCTTTTCATTTGATCACCCCTTGTATATATATACAGGGTGTTCCGAAAAAACGTGGACAAAATGACAAGGCAGATCAGTCATACAACAAGGATCAAAGATCGCATAGGAACATGGGGTCGCAAACGCCTGTAGAGGGCGCTAGAACCACGATAGGGCGTTGCGGTGCAGACACGAGCCGAGCAAAAGGAGATTGAATTCATTCGAGTCGTGGATGCGTTGGGCGTAACATGGCTGGTTACACGCTCCGCGAATTGGCTGACATGCATTTAGTTTACGGCATGGCCAACTGCAATGTACGAGAAGCCTTGCGAATGTATCGTCAAAAATATCCTAGTAGAAAGATGCCTAGCCGCTCATTCTTTGTCACTATTCACCGAAGATTGTGTGAAACCGGCTCGTTAGACGTGCACAAGCCAGATTCAGGTCGCCAACGAATATCTCGGACAGTTGATGCTGAAGAATGAGTTGTCCACGCACTTCAGCGTAATCCTTCAACAAGTATACGAGTTGTATCTCGAGAGACCCATATTCCCCAAACTATCGTCTGGCGCATTGTACACGACGAAGGACTTTACCCATATCATTTACAACGCGCCCAGGCACTTCAACCGGGAGACTACAGCAGTCGTATGGATTTTGCGCGGTGGTATCTGCAAGAAAAGGCTGCCGACTGATATTTCGCTGCAAGTGTTCTGTTCACGGATAAGGCTGCATTCTCATTAGAGGGTGTGATGAATTGTCACAACTTGCATAGGTGGGCAGATGAAAACCCGCATGCTACACGTCCGCACGCCAAACAACGATGATTTTCCGTTAACGTGTGGGCTGGCATTGTAGGAGACTGTTTACTTGGTCCGTACATTCTGCCAGACAGACTGAACGGTCCCACGTATCTAACATTCTTGCAAGAGGTTCTACCAGACATGCTGAATACTAATGTTCCGGTGCCTATTCGTCGATGCATTCAATTTCAACACAATGGCGCTCCCGCACATTTCATTAGAGACGTCAGAGCACATCTGCAGGCTACTTTTCCTGGCGGCTGGATTGGTCGCTGTGGACCAATTGCATGGCCACCACGATCACCAGACCTGTCTCCTGTGGATTTCTTCTTATGGGGCTTTGAAACACCTGTTGAAACGCCAGAAGACTTGGTAGGAAGAATCTTTGAGGCAGCTGGATGTGTTCGAGATACACTTGATATCTTTGAGAAGGTGTGCAATTCCATGCAATGTCGATGCCAGGCATGTCTCGATGCATCTGGTAAACACTTTGAGCACCTCCTGTAGGCGTAACATTTGGCATGCATAAGTCGCATGTGTGTAGGTAATTATAAAAAAAATGATCTGTAATGATTTTGTTTCTTCTCTTTGTGTTATGTATTATTTTCGACGCCCTTTAGCGGCTCCGCATCGGAGTTGCGACCCCATGTTCCTATGCAATTTTTTATCCTTGTTGTATGACTGATCTGCCATGTCATTCTGTCCACGTTTTTTCGGAACACCCTGTATATATACAAACAAATAATATTTCAAAATATATAGTGTATGAAATTTTTGTTACTCCTTGTTCATTCAAACACTTATTACCATTTGCACCAAACACTTAAGAATTTTGAACCCCACTAAAAATTATTAAATTGTCAAACCACGCCCATTTTTACCCGTTAAGCCAATTGAATTTTAAAGACGTTTAGTTTTAAAAATTCTCAGTTAAAAAATTTTAAACTTAGCTCTGGTTCAAATGATCATTAGTGACCCACGAGCTAGTACTAAAAAATTTTGAAACAAAATTTTGCCTACATCTGAAAAAGGTTCAAAGTGGCTTTGGATGTATCCTTGGAGTACAGCAGCATGCGGCTTTCACTTATTGCCAAAGTCGATATGGTGTAGCAGCGGGTGGTGTATATCCCGGGTTATTCGTTATGCATGCATGGGCCACACGTTTTCGATTGGCGATAAATCGGGAGAACAAGTAAGCTAAGGAAGCAATTCAATCTGATCAGTAAAAAAGAACTTTTGAATATTGCGTGCCACGTGTGGTCACGCCTTATCTTGTTGGAATAAATATGATGGCAAGCGCTGAATGTATGGGAGGACCAAGGGCTCCAACACCTCAGAGATGTAGCTCTGGCTGTTCAGTGTACCAGCAATGCGTACCAGAGGAGTACGGCAGTGAGATCCAATATCACCCCAAACCATGATTCCGGGTGCAGGATCAGTGTGGCTATACATAATGCAACAGTTCGACAACCTCTCACCATGATGTCTCCAAACTCGAATCCAACCATCATGATGTTGCAGGCAGATGCGGGATTTGTCAATATAAAACGAAATTAAATCCCTTCTACCTTGTGACTCTGCTAAAGGTGTGGAAGGAACTAAAGGATCACTTGACATGATAAATTCCAATTATTTTATTTATCACTATAATCAACTGAAACACAATTAACACTTTAAATAGGATAATTCCTTCACGCAATAGAGAGAAGAGACGAGACATGATTCGCGTTTGGGGAGAATATGTTCAATACTGCGGCTCTTCTCCTTAATATTGCTTTACACAGAGCTTACGTATTTAATGTCCTCACTACTACTTTAACACTCTAAACATCAACTTAGTATCAGATGACAATACCTGAACTTATATATATGCAGTCTTCTACTCAATCCAACTAGACTCTAACACTTCTTGGTTATATATCATTTACAAGCTTCACCTTGTAACAATCTTGTCACAACTTGTTAGCTAAACTTCAGACTTTCTTATTTTTTGTTTACCTATTCTCTTCACTTCCAATTCTCTAACTCTTCACTTCCCTTCTAATCCACTCACAATTCACACCCCTTATATAAATAATAAACTTAATTTGCATATCACGTTTCCTTCTTTTAGGAGAAGATTGGTTGAAATTTGCTGGCAGAAAAGAATTCCCAAAAGAACAGTTAGTGGAAGGGCGCGTATAAATCTGTCACAACCCCCTCCGTGAAGAAAACGTGATTTATCAGAGGGTCTTAAAGACCCGATAGAAATTATGTTAAAAATTTAACAAAAACTCAAAAACGACGAACAAGATTTATAACTTTAACTCACTGTCTCTATACAATTTAAATGCATTAGAACACGCAAAAGCAACTCAACTAAAGAGTACTTCTATTACTTAGTGAAATTATCCTGTACGCATCAGCCCTGCAGGGCATCCCATTCAGGCGAGAACCAAGGGAGAAACCTTTTATAAGGAAAAAAAGCCTTGGTTATACACTTTACTCAAATCCTAAAAATATTAATACAGACCAAAAATTTGATGCATAACATTTTAATTTTCAAGACATCTAAGATATCAGGGCAGCAACCCTGAAATGAAACTTCTATCATTGATATGTCCAAAAAAATATGAGATTATACAAACATATCAGCATCATTAAATTTCCATACTTATAGGTATGATATCACTTATTTTAAATATATACATTTTCATATAAATCAACACCTCATCTGGTTTATTAACACGCTTTTATAAGTTTCCCTTGCATGTAACGGAATCTTAGAACTCGGTTTTTACCCACTTAAAAAGATCGGATTCATTCGAAATTTCGCACACTTGTCAAGGACTGATGACAATACAATAATTTCCTCATTTTGTCCCATTGTCCTTTTCAGGATCGTCAGGAATAAGGATAATCAGATTTGGCGACAATTCCAGATAAAACGTCCAGATTTGGCAATTTATTGCATATACCATTTTTAAATTTGGCGACTTGTTCCATGTACCATTTCCAGATATGGCAACTAATTTCATTTTCATCATTTCCAGATTTGGCGACTTATTTCAGATCTAGCGACTAAAGAATAAGGTGTAACCCTAAAGCAACTGTTTTGAATTTAAAGCTAATTTTATGCAAGTATAAAATACACTTGTGGTTAATAGAAATAAATCAAAAAAAGTGTTCTGTATCTGAGAAATTGGAGGGTGGGTGTGTGTTAGCAATTTCTCAGCATAATATAAACATTTTTCTGAAAATGAAAATAAAAAAAAAAGGCTCATGCATGTGAAAAAAATAATTTGCGTTCTAAGTGCTAAATATATTTTATTTTTATAAAGCAATACGTTTAGAAGTGATGATACGAATTAATATGAAAGGAACACGTTTAAAAGGTGAAGAAATGATTGACACTTCATATTACCATGCTTTTATTAACTCGCTTTCTTTAATGTCTGTCCGGGTGGAATTTTGTAATTGATTTTAAACTGTGTGACTTCCCGAGGAGCTAGAGACTTGAAATTTGGACCATAGATGAGAAGTGGTTAACAATGCATGAAAATGTTAAAAAAGAAAACGAAAAGGAGGAATTTTATAATTTTTAGTCCGTTATATAAAAACATGGTACATTAAAAACAATTTTAATTCGAATTTTTTCTTCTTTACACACTTTTATTTGTTTAACCTGTTCAAAAGAGACGGAATCTAATAAAACGATACGGGACTCATTCAAGACCTCGTAAACAGAGAGAATAAATACATTTCAGACCCGTTAATTAATATCCATTGAAGAGCAAGACTAATTCTACAGCCACGTAATTCCAGCTTCAAATATCAAACGCAAGGATAAATTTAACAATAAATAAATGATAGTTTAAAAAACTAAAAAACACGCTTTTATTGTAGTTCGAACTAAAAAAAATGAAAAATAAATTATAGTTTGAAAAAAACTAAAAAACACGCTTTTATACTGAATCGAACTACAAAGTAAAAAAAAAAAAATTCATAATAAAGAATAAAATGATTATATAACAAGAAAATGAATGTCATTGGGGTAAAAGCGTGGGGTGTTTTATAAATGTCTGAATTGTCATAATTTTTAACTTCTATTCCGAAAAGCTGAATTAGTGTAAAAATGTAGTACAAAGCATCCCACGCTTTTACCACAATGACATTCATTTTCTTGTTAATCATTTTATTCTTTATTAAGAATTATTTTTTTTTTTTACTTTTTAGTTCGATTCAGTATAAAAGCGTGTTTTTTAGTTTTTTTGAAACTATAATTTATTTTTTTACAAAACTCCCCATCCATTCGGGCCACGCTGTTAGTGTTATGATTAGTTTTCTCCTAATTACGCCTTTCTCGAAACCAGATAATATATACTTATATAGTACATGTCTATATATATGTGAAGGCGGAATTGTATGTTATCAGAATAAATTACGAGCCACGAACAAAAATATTTTTTTGACAAGAATAACTAAAAACTAAAAAAATTTATAACAATACAAAACACCCACTAAACACAATTACAAACAAATATAAAGTAGCATTTAGTTACTAATTACGCACTCGCCGTATCCACTCTGGCTTTGTAAGAAGTCTTACGTCATTATTCTTAGGTTTCTTTTAGAGTTTCTGAAGATAACTGCGTGCATCTTCCTCCGATACGTCAGTGAAGTCACGTGTTACTGAAGCCACGTGATGTGTCTTAGTCACATGTCGGGTTATTGAAGGTTGCTGCCACGTGATCAGGGCCGCCGCGTGGGGTGGCAAAATTGTTCACCGCACAAGGGCGCTTGGAGCAGGGGGCGCCAAAATTTATAGTACTTATAGTTTTTTTAATTTAATGTTACTTACATAAAAGTTGTTAATATAAAACTTGCAATTTTGCATGTTTTATCTTTTTTTGGCAATAAAATAAGATTTTTTTTTTTTAAATTTTATATATTTTTTAAAATTTTATATTTTAATTTAATTTAATTTTGTTTTCGTTTCTGCGGATAGTTTTCTTTTGTGTAAAACAAAATTTGGTTTCCGATACCAACAATAAAAACACGTTCCGTGTGGAGTTCACGCTATTATTTGTAACATGTAACAACAGGAATCGGGAATGATTTGTATCGGCATAAATTTTTATTCATTATATGCTGAGAAGATGTTGTGGCTCAACGTATTTGTTTTTTATACGTATATACATTTTTTAAAGTATGTAAATCGCTTGGTTTTTCTTCTCCAAATCATATTTTGTGCTTCATGATACTGTTATTAACTTGTTCTCAAAAGTCGAAATAAAATCTTTATCGCAGCGTTTCTCAAACTGTGGGGCGCGCCCTCCAGGAGGGCGTGATAACCCTACTTGGAGACGCGAACGTATCGTGAAAAATTGAAAACAAAAGATTTAAAATAATTATCAATTTGATAAAATAATTTACAATTTAAAATAATTACAAAGTAAAATAGATTCTTATATAATAAAAAATAAAATACAAATTCCCACTGATATAATACTCAACACTTATAAATGTATTAGTACTGCACAAAAAGTATTTGATAATTAAGTTATCAATATTCAATTAAGAACAAGTTTTTTCCAGTGACTCCCCTGGTCTTGTCATATACAAATATTTATTTTCATAAATTGTGCGGTTTATAATTAAAGTCGTATTGTATTGTAGTTAGAGACATTTCAAGGCATGGGCCAACTAGGCCCGGGTCCAGGACCTCGCTCTCAGTGGGGGCCTCATTTCGTTCTCGACTCCGTCTTAAAAAGATCATGATCCGAATAATTTTAATGTCGTCAAATATTATTCCCGTACATTCCCTTCGAAAAACAGTTAATTTCAAACTGCATGTCAATTGGCAAAAGTGATAAGACTGTATTATTACGTGATGACCGTTGTCCAGTGGCGTAACGTACCCCCCGCTACTAAGCCCACTTTTCCGCTTAAGCACGCTAGGCACATGCCTTGGACGAAAAAGATTTGGGGGCGCAAAAAATTAAAGGGTGAATAAAAGAGAAAAAAATTAAAATTACAGAGAACGTGCAACCGCCCAGTGTTTATTAAAAAGCCAATTATTCTCTTTCATTTTTATATCTAAATTATCAAATCTTCGTTACACTATTGGCCAAATTATTATGTAAATCGCTTGGCTTTTCTTCCCCAAATCATATTTTGTGTCATGTATACCTGTTATTAAATTGTTCTCAAATCTCGAAATAAAATCTTTATCGCAGCGTTTCTCGAACTGTGGGGCGCGCCCCTCCCGTAAGGTGGGCGTGCTAACCCTACTTGGGGGGGGGGGAGCGCGAGCATATTACGAAAAATCGAAAATAAAATATTTAAATAATTATCAATTTAATAAAATAATTTGCAATTTAAAATAATTACAAAGCAAAATATATTCTTATATTATATAATAAAAAATGAAATACACATTCAAACTGATATAATACGCACTACTTATAAATGTAGCAGTTCTGCGCAAAGTATTTGATAATTAATTTATCAATATTCAATTAAAAACAAGTTGACTCTCTTGGGCTTGTCATATACAAAGTTTATTTACGAACTTAATATTTATCTAATTAGTGCGTTTATAATTAAAGTCGTATTGCATCGTAGTTTTACCATCTAAGTACATTATAATAGCATTCAGTACATTTTTATTGTAAGAAGTGGGGCGCGATGCAAATTATAGCTGAAAACTGGATCGCAAATATTGAAAGTTTGAGAAGCACTGCTTTATCATGATCTACAACACTCTTTTTGGTATCATGAATTTCTTTAAGATTCTAAGCGGGATTATACAGAAGGGTAGCCGAATATACGATTTCTTAAAATTTAAGATATAAATATAAAAGGTTGCAACATTACTGTAATCGTCGCAATTCAGTTGAAAGTAATTTCGAATTTGTAGGGATTTCACCTAAATTCTTTTCGTTGTTTGTTCAGTCTTGCGAACCTTACTTATTGAAAAGTTCTTGTTATTTTCAATATTTTCATAGACTGTTATTTGAAAATAAACTTCAAGTTCCATGAAAACTCTTACCATACTTATTATTACATCTTAAAAAACCTACACAAGAAGCAATTCTTTCCTAGCTACATTCTATTTTTAATAACAATATGATTCATAATAAGCTAGTTTCCTGTTTCAATATTTCGCAATCTTCTCGTATGATGTAATTTTACTGATGTAATTTTGTCCCCCCCCCCTCCTCTGCTCTTTTGCAGATATGTTTTTTTTAAAGGTATATATACGAATACGTTCGGAGCACTTTTTTTGAAAAACACCATTTAGAAAAAAGTTTATACCCTTTTTAACTTTAGTTTACATGTAAATAAACTATGCTTGTCAAAAATTTGCAATATATCATTTAAGTTTCAAAAAATTGGTAAATTTGCAGGAAATTTTAAGGAAATTTTAAAGACATTAAAAAAGTTCTACATCAAAATCCATTGACTCAAATTGTATAAATTTAGTATCAAAACAAACATTATGTACATATCTAAAGCGTGGAGTAAAATCTTTTGGTTATATAAAGAAATAAAAATTCCAGAGCTATTCGAAGAGCCAATACAAGACATTTGCCCATGTTTTACAATACCGTTACACAAATACCAGGCCATAATTTAATAATTATTCTTATTATGATCATTATTTTACTTCACGCCCTAGAAAACATTATGAGAAAAAATGGTACCAGGTTTCAAAGATAATTAATGGTAATATTTTGTGTTATCATTTTTAAAATTTTCAAAATATACGAAAAAAGGGATTTTGAGAAAAATGCATTTTTAGTACAATTTATCACATTTTTTTTTTATTTACACAAGTACTTACTTAAAATTCACCAGTTTTATAGCTTAAACCTTCTATCAGCTCATTTTTAATCATTTTTTTTTTCTTTTTAGCTAATCTATTTTTTTTCTGGCAACTTTTGCCATAGTCAGAGAATGTCTTTTAGACTCCGTTATTCGGATTTCATCAAGTTCTGAAAAACCTTTCAATGTTATTACACCAACAGTCATACCGAAATGTTTCAAGATATCTATCAATCCCTGAAATCCCTTATTGAACTGAATTACTGCCATGTATCCTCCTAATCGTAGTGTTGATAATGAAACAAAAACATTTTTTGGAATAAATTTCCAAAGGATTCCATTGAAACATTCATTTGAATTTTGTGTTTTTCCTGGTAAACATTTTTCTAATAAGTTTTGATCACATAACTTCATATATATGGGTTTGATAATGTTGATCAGATTTTGGGGAAGTCCTTTAGATTTATATCTGTAGATCTTATCCTTTGATACGGCTTGTTGATATTTACACCAACTCTCCGGTCCAACAGGGCATTGGCCATGCATTTGCTGTTTTGCATTAGAGCAACAATGGAAAAATGCTGCAATAACTGCACGTTGCATGCCTTGTAAATCATTTACATTTTCACGGATAGCAATGCCATAGTGTAATTTTGTAACTTGTCTATAAAGGCATCCGTCAGTTTTCCTCGACCTCCCAGGCCTTTTCGTTTAGATTTCAGTTTCCTCAGTTTCGTTCCAACACGCTTTTGTATGTGTCCAATACACTCATATTTTATTACGGTATTCTCACCATAAATATCTTTTACAGCGGCATACTCCTTAGAATCTCCATCGCCAAAAAAATTTACATACTGTGATTTTCTCATTTCGACAGATCGTTCGAAAACACGATAAACACCCAGAGGTTCCATAGCCCCAGACGACCCTATATGTTTTGCACAATTATGAGTGGTATTTAATTTTTTTGTTTTTTGAATCGCAAAGTCTACACACACTTTTGACATGAATTCAACGTCTAAAACCTTTTCAGTATCTATTGAGATAACAGACACGTCCATTCAACGAGGAATATCCTCTTCGTTGCCATGTGCCATCCACCTTCCCACCACACTGAGAAAATTCAGCATCATTTTTGTTACTTCTAATTTCCAATGCAGCTTCCTTCATTGTATTGCATGCTACATTGCTAGCAGCAAATTCAAGCTTTTTTTCCAGGAGACCGAATGCTTTCTTAGATAGCACATCTACATTGATAGCAGAACAAAGTTTTTTAGCCGCAGAATGTCCTTTACCAATGATTCTCATACCAAAAACAAATGCAAGATTGATACTATGCAATTTGTTTACTTTCTCGGAAGTGCAGAATGAGTAGGAATAGTTACAGTTTTCACATTTTATAGTCATATTCATAGCTAACCCAAACACAGAGTCTTGCACAACACTAACTTTTCTTTCAAAACACACAGGACAGCATAATAATGAAATTATATTACACAAAATTCCTAAGTTAAAAATAACATTTTTTTTTCATTTTCTTCTAGACCATCCGTAGGTTTTAAAGAATTCATTAGTTTTGATTCACTCGCAGTTGGAATGCTTGAATCGGTACTAATCTTTTCACTGTCGAAAACTGAAACTCTTTTGCAATACTTATTTCCTTTAAACTGACGTTTACGGGAATAACTTTTATTTTTGTTATTTCCCATAATTATAAATAATAATGGGAGCAAATAATTCACTGGTATTCTATCAAATAATACTTGATAACTTTTGTTTTGAAATTCAACAAGCAGAATTTTTACCAAACGAAGCTCAATGTAAACAAACAAATATTGCCAGATTTACTTTGTTAAATACTTTCAAAATTAGTAATTATTTTTAATATTAAATCAAAAGTTTTTTAAAATTATATTTTAAGAAAAATATTGTATTTAAATTCTGTTTGACAAGTTTAAGGGCATTTAAATGCTGACTTCCGGTTATTTAAATGCCCACTTCCGGTTTTTCACACTTTACTAATTATTCAATATCTTGGCTTCTAAGTGACCTAGAAAGAAAGTAAGGACAGTTCTATAGAGCTAAATAGTTGCTTTATTCAATAAAATCAAAAGCTTAAAATGTGATTTTGGGAGAAAATTGACCATTTCAAAGTATTTGCGTATACCTAATATAAATAATTACAATAATATTGTATTAAACTTTCTTGTTCATGCATATTTTTTGTATCATTTCCTGTCTATCTCGGTTGGTTATTTTGAAAATTTCATTTACCTTTTTGTACAACGTTTGTGATGTGATTTATATTTGAAGAATTTATCATAATCTGAATATAATACTGTTTATGTCTTATATCATACAGCCCCTCAGGGGGCTCACCTTCTTTAGGTGAGTACGGGTGTCACAATCCCGAGGTGCCCTAGTGATCTTTTCCTTTTCCCACGGGGTGTACTGTCTTTGGTAAACACGGGCTTCACGAACCCGGGGTACCTTAGTGATCCTTCTCAATTTTCGACCCTCTTTCTTGTCATTCAATTCATTCTTTCTTTCTCTTCCCGTCTAGACCACAGATATTAAAACAAATGTTTGGCGCAGTATAGCCGAAATCGGCTCTTGCGCCAATAAACCCCAAAATCACTCACTCACTTATATCATAAAAAGATTTAAAAATTCAAATTTATCGTAACCAGATTATTCACTGAACATTTGTTTACTGAAGTACACACATTTATGTTAAAATTATTCTTACTTTTAGAGAAATATATTACTCTAGAAATATACTACTCATATCGTAAAGCGTTTAAAATTTACTTCAGATAATCGTAGATCAGATGAAGCGTATGAACATGCAATTGCCAATGCAAGTATCGTTGCTGATGATTAGGGGGTGGATACTGATTTTCCACCAAGTCGAAACAGGTTTAAAAAGAAACTGTTTCAAGATCAACAAACCGACGAACCAATCAACAATCCAAGACAAAAGTTTAAGGTTGAATTTTACAATATAATATTAGACACTGCTATATACTATATACCTAATTTAAAAAACTGGAGTGACAATGAAATTTTAAAACATTGTGAAGAATTAGAACGAAAATTAACGGATACTAAAAATATTAATGAAAAGGATGTAGATGGATTAAATTTGTTTGAAGAAATAAAATCTTTCCGATGTTTTACCAAAGAGGATATGTCACCTATTGATGTTTTTAAATTATATTTATGAAAACAATCTTATTGATACATTTCCAAATATTGCAATAGCTTTACGGATTTCTTTAACCCTGCCAGTTTTGGTGGCTACTGGAGAGCGAAGTTTTTCAAAACTTAAAATTATAAAAAACTACATGCGATCTACTACGGCGCAGGAGAGATTATCGGACTTGTCAATTATATCCATAGAGAGCGAAATTTTGGATAAATTAAATATAAAAGAATTGATACGAGCATTTGTAGCTGCTAAAGCTAGGAGAATCAATATATTTAAATATATTTTCTAATTTTTATATTTCACTTAAAAAATTTATATAATTTTTGCTTTGTTTTGTTTTTAAAATTTATGAAATAATAAAAAAAAAAAACAATAAGACAAACGTGTTTTAATATTATAATTTTAAAGCTTTTCGGTTCGAAAGTCAAATTTCGAATACTATAAATGAGTATTTCTTATTTTATTTGTAGCACTTTATAAGAGTGCAACAGAACCCCATAAAGGGGCGTCGAATTTCAACTTGAACAAGGGCGCCTAATACCCACGTGATGAAAATAGTTGTCGGTTGTGAGTGTAGTCCTTCAAGTGTATGAATAAAATAAGTATGGGAAGTGTGTATTATACGTGAAAGGTATAAAACAAGTTATTCAGATATGTTTTTAACTTTTCGTAAATTTAAGAACACACGTTAATTTTAGCTAAATCCTCAAAATGTTTTGTTTGATTTGTGACTGATTAATAGCACGGCTATGTAGGATCACGATGTGAAAACTTCCCTGTAAATTTGTGGAATTTGTGGTCACACTACGTAATGATGCGATGGAGGATATCAACAGTGGTGTTTTTAAATAAAGAGGTTCTGCAAATAAACAAACAAAAAATTCTCTGCTATCATGGAAAAGAAAAAGTGTACCATTTTTTAAACTTAACTGCACTGCTGGCCACCGTAAATGCAACACCCTGAAAGAAGCACGCAAATAACATGAAATTTAAAACATGCATTAGCGGAGGTGAGATATGCAAATGATTAGAATTTCAGCGCAGACACACATCACGCACGCCTGTGACGCCACCTCAAAGCGTTATTTAAGGCTTGGAGATTTCAAGTTCGGCAATTGTGTTTTTCTTGTGGTTTTTTCAAAAAACGATCAATTATGTCTCGTAGAAAACAGCTATCTGCTTTTGATCAAGTATCCGAGTTCGACAGAAGAAGGATAGTGGCCTACCGAGATTGTAGATTATCTTTCAGGGAAATCTGTAGTCGTGTTGGACGAAACCAAACAACTGTAATGCGGATATGTGACCGTTGGATTCAGGAGGGTACGACGGACAGACGTGGTCGATCGCATCCACCTCAGTGCACCACTTCACGTGAGGACAGGCAAATTGTGCTCATGGCAGTGACGAATCGCTCAGTCACATCACGAACCATAGCATAGCACATTGAGTCTGTAACGCATCATTCAGTGTCTGCGCGTACCATTCGACGCCGTTTACAGCAGAGTGGTCTGTCCGCAAGACGTCCATTGCTTGGTCTACCCTTGACGCAGAACCACAGACGTCTCCGCCGCCAATGGTGCGATGAAAGAAGGATGTGGGCGGCAAAATGGAATGAAGTTGTCTTTACTGACGAGTCACGCATCTGTCTGCAACACCACGATGGTCGGATTCGAGTCTGGAGACACCGTGGAGAGAGGATGCTGAACAGCTGCGTTATGCACCACCACACTGGTCCTGCACCGGGTATCATGGTATGGGGTGGTATTGGATATCACTCTCGCACTCCTCTAGTACGCATTGCCGGTACTTTAAACAGCCAGCGCTACATCTCCGAGGTGTTGGAGCCAGTTGTCCTTCCTTACCTTCAGGGCTTGGCCACAGCTATATTTCAACAGGATAATGCGCGACCACACGTGGCACGCATTGTCAAAAGGTTCTTCGTCAATCACCAGATTGAATTGCTTCCCTGGCCGGCTCGCCCCCCAGATCTTTCGCCGATAGAAAACATGTGGTCCATGGTTTCTCAACGATTGATGCAGATTACACCCCTAGCTGCCACACCAGATCAACTTTGGCAACGTGTGGAAGCTGCTTGGTCTGCTGTACCCCAAGAACACATCGAAAGTCTGTTTGAATCAATGCCGAGGCGTGTGGCATCGGTGATCTCCAACAATGGCGGCTACTCTGGCTACTGATTCTGGCAGGAACCACTTCTCACAGAAGTCTATAAATTTAATCATTTGATACTTGGTCAACATGTTATCTACAAAATAAATTTTGTTGTGCTATCTCTTGTCTTTCTTGGTGTTGCATTTACGGTGGCCAGCAGTGTAAATGGGTCATACTTTGAAATAATCTTCTTTGGGCAGTCTGTTATATTTTACTTTCAACGGAGTCAAAATTAGACGACATAATTTTCTCAAACCACGACTCTCAAGCAAAATGCTTTAATTTTAAATAAGCCAGCAATGATTTTTTGCTGCACTTGTGACTGAGATTAATAGCACGATTAAGTAAGATCACGTAAGTAAAAAATCTTTTCAAAATTGTGATATGCGTAGTCACAGTAGATAATAATGTGACGGAGGGTGTCAATTTTCCTCGGTTTCAGAAATATGCTAATCACACTTAACCAAGTGATATGGAATTTTTTTATTTTTATATTTTCCAGAATAGATATTGCATTTCTTCCTCTCCTTTCACCCCATGCCCACTTAATGTTAATTTTCGAGACACTACGTTTAATGTATATTACACTCATGGACAAAAAAATTAGCGCACCAAGAAAGAGTCGTCACGACTTTGATATAAGTAAATGATTAGAAAATCAAAGAAAAAGGATCATTTATTTCATAGAAAAAGGCCAAAGAGCGGAGGTTTTAATACCCTGTTGAACCTCCTCTAGCACGAATGCACGATGTGATACGATCGGGCATTGAGGCATACAAGTTCTGTATGATGTCTTGAGACATTTCGTTCCATAGTTGCTGTAACATTGTCTCTAGTTCATTCAAACTCCTTGGATCGCCGACCCAAATGATCCCAGACATGCTCTATTGAAGACAAATCTGGGGATCGGGAAGACCAAGGAAGGGTAGTAACAATGCGGAGACACCCTTGCCGTGTGAGGCCGAGCATTGTCCTGGTGAAAAATGGCTCCTGGGAGCCGTTGCATGAGTGGCAACACATGTGGTTGCAGGATGTCATGGACATACCACTGGGCTGTCATAGGGCCACGGATCAACACTAGGGGTGGCCGTGTATTGTAGGCAATGGTACCCCCACACCATCGCACCAGCTGTGAGAGCGGTGAGTCACTGTAAAGCAAAGGCAGGATTCCCCCACCCTTTGGAATAATCTTATGTATAGCAGTGCACAGAAAAGATTGTACTTCGGAAAGACGTATATATATATGTCCATGGAAATTAACGTTTTGGTTGAGCGAGATGTTTATATATATGCCGGCGGCATTTAATAGTTTAAAGTCGTATTGTAGCTTTAGCGTCAATGTATAGTATTATTTAATTCAAAACATTGTTATTGTATAGAGGGGGGGCGAGGTGAAAATTATGATTGAATATTGGGCCGCAAATATTAAAAGTTTGAGAAGCACTGAACTAAGGAATTAAATATAAATTTCTGACCTTCTTTTTGTATTAAAATGCTTTGTTTCATATAGGGGGCATAGCTTAAAGGAAAATTTTTTGAAAAACAAATCATCATCTATTATTATTTATTATTTTTTAAAAAAAAGGTAGGGGAATTACTGCCTGTGCAGAATAGTCATGGTTCGATGGTGCCACGTTAGTCAGAGAAATGTTTGTTGTGACTACGAATTCCTGACTGCTCGACAGTTTCAAACAAAAGGCTGCAACAGGAAGCAAAACTTCTCACATGTTTTTTTTAAAATTAGAAGGACATGTGTATTGTTTTCGTAAGGTGATTGTGGAGAAAATGTGCTGATGTATGCGAATGCTAAGGCATCAGTGCCTTAAAAAAAGACAAGACCTCACAGGTTGTTTATAAGATCTATAGTGTGGTACACAGCTGCAAGTATCATTTGATTTTATAAAGAAAAGGTGAAAAACTTGTTTCCACTGTTTCTCAAAACATTGGTGATTGCCTTGCCACATCTCATTTTTTCCCTCAGTGCTTTCTCACAACGCCAATTCGACGATATAACTAACCTACAGGGTATTGCCGAATTCGACCGACAAATTAATAGGGGTGATATTAGGTGGCATGTGGATAACAAATCATCATAAAACAGGAGGTCGTAAACCATTTTTAGTCGGTGAAATCAGCCATCGAGAGGACGATGTGCCAGACGAGGGTAGTCGCTTAACGAATGCAAGGATTTAGAGAGCCGTAGTAGGGTTGCAAAAGCCTGCACGTAAGCAAATTTCCCACTTCTCTTGGAGTTTCTGTGAAACGAGTCTAATTACCTTCTACCCTGTGACCCAACTAAAGGTGTGGAAGGAATTAAAGGATCATTCGACATGACAAATTCCAATTATTTTATTTATCACTATAATCTACTCAAACACAAATAACACTATAAATATAATAATTTAGTCAAGTAACAGAGGGAAAAGACGAGATTCGCGATTGGTACATTAAATAACTTCTTTATATTAAGGTTGTGAGCGTGGCCTCTTTGGCACCGCTCCTACACCGTCTTGTCTACCTAAGGATGTGGGGAGGGGGGAAACAAAGCATCACCAGAAACTTCCATAATAACTATTATTTTATTATTATTCAAACACACTTAATCAATCACAAGTGAAACTACAAAAGGAAACCCTAGGAGTGATATATAAAGAGAGCAATCTATTATAAGTGAACAACTCTAAGTAAACACGTCTAAATGAACAACTCTTAGTTAACACCTCTAAGTGAACAACTCTAAGTAAACACCTCTAAGTGAACAACTCTAAGTAAACACGTCTAAGTGAACAAGCGCAAGTGATTTGATTAACTAAATCTGATTCAATCTATCTTAGGTCCTTAATCCACTAATTTATTATCTTAGCAACTCCTTCCTAATGAAATAATCAAAGAAATATTCTCACTTACGAATAACCGCAACCGCTCTCCTGCTCCTTCTATATTACATCTACAAAACCTATAGGCTTTATATAGTCAAACTAATTTAAATATCAAGGTTTCTTCTTGAGAGGCTGTGAATTAACGTGAATGCTGGCCCCAAAGTTTCCCCAAGAGGATTAGTATTAAGGTCGCGTATAGATCCTTCACAAGGTTCTTCCCTAATATTACTTTACACAGCAGATATGTATTTAATGTCCACTTAGCGACTTGAACACTTTAAATATCAACGTAATATGAAATTGACAGTACCTGACCTCAGGCAGTCTTCTGATCAATTGAAATTAACTTTCTCTTCCTGGCTATAATCTTTTACAAGGTAATCTTTACCTTGAATCTTTCTTGTCACTTGTAGTTAACTTAACTTCTAACTTTCCAACTTTTCATTCACTCTTCTCTTCCCTTCTAATACACTAACACTTTAACTCGCGAATTAGGAATATATATAATAAACTTAATTTGCATATCACATTTCCTTCGTTAGGAGAAGATTGGTAATTTTTGCTGGCCCAAAAAAATACCTAAGAGGACTTTTAATAGATCCGTCACATCCGTAAGGAGTACCGACCACTGCACACCAGAACCTGTAGTTCATGCACGATGGTGCAATATCACATTTTTCGATTGTGGTACGCAACCACCTCCATGCTACATATCTCGGGAAGTGAATTGGAAGTGGCGGACCTGTTGCTTGGCCTCCACGATTCCCAGACCTCAATCCCCTCGGTTTCTTCTTCTAGGTTTCCTGCAATCCCTTGTGTATGAGACGTCGGTGGCTACTGGGGAGGATCTCACGGCACAGATTATCGTCGCTTCAGCTGACATCGCTACACACCGGATTTATTTGAACGCGACCGACAATCCTTCGTCCGTCGGTGTCGGCTGTGCTTTGACCATGCGGCCGCACCTTCAAGCAATTCCTGTGACAATCACTTGTTGTATTTCTGACGTCGAGCTGTGATGTATTGTTTGTATAGTAAACATGCTTTACGTCCGTTAAAGTGCATAAGCCCTCTTTTATTGCCTCTTTTCATTCCACTCAACATCACACCTTTCCTAACTGTTTTTGGGAATTACTCTATGAACGACTTCCATTTGAAGTTGCTCCCTCACCGTCCTGCCTACCTAAGGGTGTGGGGGGAAACAGAACATGATCAGAAACTTCTGTAATAATTATTATTTTATTATTATTCATACACACTAATCAACCACAAGAGGATGCCTTAGGACAGATATAAAGAAAGCAATAAACCCTAAGTGAACAAGCACAAGTAATCAGTTTTATTTAACATAATCTATCTTAGACTATAAATTCCCAATACACTAATTTAGTATAGTGGCAAACTCCGCTCTTAACTCAAGTTGTAAAAATCAATTAAATCTCACTTTCGTCACTCCACAACATTTTCTCCACTCCTTCTATCTTACAATTACAAAACCTTGACATTATATATACAAACTAATCTCCATATCAGGGTTTCTTCTTGAGAGGGATGGCTGTGAATTACCGCGAATGCTAGCCCAAAGATTCCCCCAAGAGGATTAGTGTGAAGGTCGCGTAAAGATCCGTCACAACTCTTACTAAATGGGCTTTGCGACCCCCTTTTCTATGGTGATTTGTCACGCCCATGCTGCCTACTATCACCTCTCTGAATTTGTCGGTCTAATTCGGCAATACCTTGTATTATAACTTGTGACGGATCTATACGGTCTTTTACTTCTATTTTTCTTAAGGCAATTTATTTATTTCAACCAATCTTCACCGAGAGCCAGGCGTGATTTATGTAAATAAGATATATTATATAAGTTCGGTTTTCGCGAGTTAAGAAGCGAAGTGATAGGAAGTGAGAAGTCAAGTGAATTAAAGATCGAGAAGTCGACACGAAGTTGTTGACAAGTCTATATAGCCTGATACGGGTGGATGTACACGAAGAGAAGCGGATTGAAAATAGTGAAATTCATTATTACTAAACGTGGAATCTTCACCAATTCTTCCAGCCATTAAAAGGGTCTGAAGACGTCACGAAGAAACCGCCGCTATAAAATATAAGGTCAGTGACTTAGATTAAGAAATTAAGATTATTCGCGTGTGGTGTAGTCGTAATTGTGCGCGTTTAAGCTTTCCTAGATTCAGTTGAATTTCTATATATTCCGCTAATATTGATTCCCCTCTTCATTACTCCACTCTCAATTATTTATCTTAAATTGAATTGTGTGGTTTCTAATTTATTTACTGATAATCGTCAATAAATCTGTTTGAATTGCAATTATGTCTTTTGATCATTTAAATCCGCCTACACATCCAGCAGGATTTTCAGATAAACAGGAAGGTATTAGTGTAAGGGGTGGCCTTAGGTCACCACAAACTGAAAAATGTTGTAAATTATATAGCGTGAGTGAATGTTTATTAAAGTTGTACTTCAAAGCAACACGAAGCTATTGGGGATGGATCTCGTATTTTGGGCCTCGATCAAGTGACGAGGACAACACCTGAGCTGGTACCCCGTTTCCAAACTACCAACGAGAGGATTTTGAGCCTCGACAGATTTAATGTGCATCAGTCCTTCTACACGGTGGGTCTTTGGTAGCACTAGAGCTCGAATTCATGACACACCCGCCACGAGTTCGTGACCGTGACCACTACACTTCTACGGCCACCTGTAAATAATATAGCACTAGAAAGACAAAAAAAATTAATAAAATTAAAAAAACATTAAAATTTTTAAAGCTTTATGTTCCGAAGTTCTATTTCACACCTCACACACAATATCTCGCTGTTTTTTTTCTCTCTCTTCTTCTCAATATTGCCATTCGGCACTAACTGAATTCAACGTTTCTGTTGCGCCTTCTCACAAAAAGGGGCTGGTTCTTCAGTCCTTTAATGGGCTTGTCCTTCAGTCCTTTAGTGGGCTAATCCTTCTGTCCTTTAGTGGGCTAGTCCTTCCATCCTTTACAATAGAAAGCAAAAATTTAAATAGAAAATCTATGAACTCAATCTTGATGAGATCGGGGTATAATCATCATATCATTAAAAAATTTATTCAGAAAGATTTTTAAAATATAAAGGATATTTAAAAAGAAAAGAGGAAAAAATAAGATTTTAACAAAAGAAAAGTTTAAATTAAATAGAAAAAAAATGCTAAACAGAATTTTATTCAAGGCATATGCTACTATAAATTTCATATTTAATACAAATTGCCTTATAGTTTCAGATCTCATTTCATAGACAATATCTATTAAAGTGAACATACACTTTTTAAAATGAATTCCTTTCATTTATTTTGACATAGAATGTTTATAAGTGTATTTCCAAGAACCAAATTTTTTTTCATAACCCGTGTTTGAAGAAACTTTTATACATAGATTTCACTAATTTTTTTGAATTTACTTTTATAATTTACGAGTCCACCCCCCAAAAAATAGATTTATTTTATTTCATGTTTAGTTTCAATGAATGAAATTTAGGTTTATTAAAGTAGTATAAATACTATGTCATTAATTTCTGTTTGTTTCGCTCTTGAAATGCGAAGTTTTGAGAAGGTTTATATATACGCAACTACAAGCCTAAATCAGAAAGGAAAGTCCTTGTTTTGAAGGAATATTCTTTTTCAACAGATTTTAAATTAGTTTTTATGAAAGAAATACTTGCAAAATTCGAAATGCACACTTACATAAATGTTGAGAGAAACATTTTTTGCATACTACAATAGTTACAATAACTAAGTCTATCAAGTTCTGAAGCAAAATTTTATAATTTAGAGAATTTAAGGTGATTTTCCCCGTTTTATTTTTAAAAGGGATTCGCACAGTATAAACATGCATATAAAAATGTAAAAAAACATATAATTTACTTTAAAATCTAAAAATAGACGTCCACGCGTTTTTTTTCCCTCTCTCTTTCTTTTTCTAATTTGGAATTTTTTTTTTCATTAAAAGAATTCTAACGTTAATAACTGGAGCAATTAAACACATTTAATCATTTTAATATATATATATATATATATAACACTGTATTTGTTAAAATAAACCAAAGCCTAGTGTAGCTTCTGTGAGTGTGACGTTAGTATACAATTAACCAACCTTTACTGAAATAACAGTAGGTTTGAGAAAAGTATTAATACACGACTTTTTAGCTTCCTCACGACGTAAGGTAAGCACTTACAAATATAAATGAAAACCAAATGCTATTTTCAAGGGAAATATTATAATAAATATAAAAATATATAATTTTTTTTTTATAAAAAAAATATTGTCTAAAACAGCACCTTATAGAACTTAAAAGCAAGAAAAATAATGCTCCATCGCTATAAGTATAGGACTATTTGTTTTCCCCTTTTATGATTTTGCTATTCACCTCTCCCTTTTTGTAGGGTTTCTGCGGAAATAACTTGATGAAAAGTCCCCCTTTCTTTTTGTAGGGTTTCAAAACGCAGACCCCTCTCTAGTCTCCAAATAGAATATAAAAATTTCGAGTTATGCATACATTCTCGGGAAGTTATCCAAACACAATCGGATCTCAGTTTAACGAAGTCGCTAAATCCCGAAAAAAAGTTCGTTATATGGAAAATTCGTTAAATAGAGATTCAATAATATGCTTTAGAAACCACATAAAAAAATTTTTTAATTCATAAACACAAAATATTATTTAAAATAAATTATAATTTAAAAAAACTAAAGAACATGCTTTTGTACTGAATCGAACTAAAAAGTAAAAAAATAATTCTTAATATAAGAATAAAATGATGAACGAAAAAATTAATGTCATTGGGGTAAAAGCGTGGGGTGCAGTTTCGGAATTGAAAGAAGTTAAAAACTATAACAATTGATATATTTATAGAACACCCCACGCTTTTACCCCAATCTCATTAATTTTTTCTTTCATCATTTTATTCTTATATTAAGAATTATTTTTTTACTTTTTAGTTCGATTCAGTATAAAAGCGTGTTCTTTAGTTTTTTTAAATTATAATTTATTTTTCATTTTTTAGTTCGATCTACAATAAAAGCGTGTTTTTTAGTTTTTTAAACTGTCATTTTTTCATTGTTGAATTTATCCTTGAGTTTGATATTTGGAGCCAGAATTACGTGGTTGCTGGAATAAGTCTTGCTCTTCAATGGATTTCAATGAAAGGGTCTGAAGTTTATTTATTCTCTCTGTTTACGATACGGGACTCAGGTGAGTCCCGTATCGTTATATTAGATTCCGTCTCAAAAGAACAGGTCAAACAAATAAAATGTGTGGTAAGAAGAAAAAAAGTTCGAATTAAAAAAATTTAATGTACCACATGTTTTTAAAACGGACTAAAAAGTATAAAATTCCTCCTTTTCGTTTCCCCCCCCCCCTTCTTTTTTCACATTTTCATGCATTGTCATCCACTTCTAAGATATGGTCCAAATTTCAAGTCTCTAGCTCATCAAAAAGTCACACAGTTTAAAATCAATTACAAAATTCCACCCGGACAGACATTCAAGAAAGCGAGTTAGTAAAAACATGGTAATATTAAGTGTCAATCGTATTCTGGTGGCGTGGCAGGAGCGGACGTGGCCGAAGCGGACACAACATTTCGTGCCCTGAGCGGACACTTTCAAACTCCTCGTGGTTTGAGCGGACACATTCCCCCTCCCCCATCTTAGAACAGATTCGATTACCGCATTACAAGGATAAATACATTTTTGCCAATCAAATTTAATTACTTGTATTAAATTGTTAAGATGTTGTAGTGCGAATACATTTTAAACATAGCGAAATGTAATAGAAATAAAAACTTTCAGAGAAATATTTAAAAATTAATAGTAAGTAACAATATAATGAAAGGTATGAACGAATTTCAGGAATTTTGTGGAAAACTGTATTTTAGAGTCAAACAAATATTAGAACAGGTGCAATAGCCATACAATTAATTAGTTTAATGAAAGGAAGTAAAAATAAATACTAGAAGTAAAATACGCAAGATGCAAGGTTAGTTAGTATTTATTTACTTGTGTATTTATTTTTCTTTTATCTACTTGCATCTTGCGTATTAAAATACTTGCGAAGTAAAATACGCAAGATGCAAGGTTAGTTAGTATTTATTTACTTGTATTTATTTTTCTTTTATCTACTTGCATCTTGCGTATTTTACTTCTAGTATTTATTTTTACTTCCTTTCATTAAACTAATTAATTGTATGGCTATTGCACCTGTTGTAATATTTGTTTGACTCTAAAATGCAGTTTTCCACAAAATTCCTGAAATTCGTTCATACCTTTCATTATATTATTACTTACTATTAATTTTTAAATATTTCTCTGAAAGTTTTTATTTCTATTACATTTCGCTATGTTTAAAATGTATTCGCACTATAACATCTTAACAATTTAATACAAGTAATTAAATTTGATTGGCAAAAATGTATTTATCCTTGTAATTCGGTAATGGAATCTGTTCCAAGATGGGGGGGGGGGTGTCCGCTCAAACCACGATGAGTTTGAAAGTGTCCGCTCAGGCCACGAAATGTTATGTGTCCGCTTCTGCCACGTCCACTCCTGCCACGCAACCCGTATTCTTCCCTTTTAAACGTATTGCTATAATGTTAATTCGTATCATCCCTTCTAAACGTATTGCTTTATAAAAATAAAAAAATATTTAGCAGTTAGAACATAAATTATTTTTTTCACATCACGAGCCTATTTTTTTTATTTTCATTTTCAGAAAAATGTTTATTTTATAGTAAGAAATTGATAACACACACCCACTCTCCACTTTCTCTCATACAGAACACTTTTTTTGTTTGTTTTATTTTTATAAACCACAAGAGCGTATTAATTAAAACATTCGCTGTAGGGCTACACCTTTTTCTTTTAGTCGCCAAATCTGGAAATGTTATATGGAATTAGTCGCCAAATCTGAAAATGGTATATCGAATTAGTCGCCAAATCTGAAAATTATATGTGCAATAAGTTGCCAAATCTGGAAGTGGTATATTTAATTGTCGCCAAATCTGATTATCGTGATTCCTGACGATCCTGATGAGGACAATGGAAAAAAATTATGAAATTATTGTATTGTCATCGGGCCTTGACAAGTGTGCAAAATTTCGAATTAATCGACCTTTTCAAGTGGGTGAAAATCGAGTTCCAAGATTCCGTTACATGCAAGTGAAACTTATAATAAAGCGTGTTAAAAAGTAATTATACACACTTTTGGAAATTAATAACTATTCATTTTGTATATCTTACCCATCAAAAAAAAATCTGCAAGGGAAAAAAACATTGTTCAGGAATACATTATATTTTCAGCTTTAAAAAAGTAATTTTATTTTAAAATTAATGAACATTTTAAGGTCATTTTTTGATTTTAAGCCTACAACTAATTTTAAAAGTGCATTATTTTATAACCTGTCGTTTTTTAAGCCTACACTACCTTATGCGTCCTTAAAAATTTAATTACTGATAGAATCTATTTGTTTTATTTGAGCTTTTTGTTTGAAAAATTATGACAATATCATTGATCTAGGTGAGTTAGATAACTGGTAAAACCAGTTCAAGGTTATTGATCACTGTAAAATGTGCTAAGAAAGAGAATGATTTGAAAAATAACCTGAATTGTTTCAAAAATAGGAAGAAAAAAATCGAATCACAAGAGAAAAGTTCGTAAAATAGAAAAGGCACTTCGCTATTTAGAGATTATTTTACGAAGAAAATAGTAAAATGTTCTTTGTTGCAGGGAAAAGTTCGTAAAATAGAGAAATCCGTAAAATAGAGGTTCGTTGTATGTAGGTTCGACTGTAATAAACTTAATAGTTAACTATGAGATTGAAAAATTATATCATAATTAAAATTATTATTTTTTATTTATTTATCAAATGCCTGGCCATTGACCATCAGGTCATTAGGCAACGAGCTTGTGACGGATCTATACGCGTCTATTACGCGCCCTTGAGGACTCTTCAGGGGAAATATTTTTACCAACCAACTTTCACCGAAGGTAAGAAAACGTGATTGTGCACAAATTAAGTTTATTATATAAATTCTGTATTCGCGAGTATTAGGAGTTTGTTGGTGAGTGGAGGATCGTGAGTTTTTTTAGTGCAAATCTAAGTTTATAAAAGTATCAATTGAAGAATTTCAGGAGAGGATCACTCGGATGTGATCGAATCCAGTTGAAGATTGGCATTCAAGGCTTCAACAGTAGGACTTCGATTTTACAAGAGTACAGGTATCATGAGCCTTATTTAAATATAAGTTAAAGAATAACTTATTAGAGAGCGGTGGATTTGAAATTGAGCTTGCATAGGTTATCGTGGAATCAGTTGAGGGTTCGTAATATTATCCCCAGCTAACGGGTCTCACCTTCACGCTCTGAATACTGATCAACAATCTTAATTGGATTATTATTGAGCTTGCTTGATATTTTGTGACAATAAAATAATTAGAGTGAACCATGTCGACTGATTATTCAGTTCTGCCCACACATCTAGCCGAGTCCGAGAGTAGACAAGGGGGATTAGAAGGAAGCAGGAACCGACACACACATTACAAGCTCTCCAATATTTTTTTACAATATAGTCCAAACTCTTAAGTGCAGAGCACAGGTCAAGATGAGCAGCGTCCATGACTTGTCCAGAAGCACACAAAATACAAAAAGGGGAGTCAGTCAGTTTAAAATGGAACAAATGAGCGCAAAGACAGTCGTGTCCAGTCAATAATCTAAACTCAGCCACAGCGGCAGCATGAGGAGAGTCCGAGACACAGGTTTTAATAGCACTCTCCATTATTTAATTTTGGCAGCACTGGCGGCAGCATCTCGAAAACATTTCTTATAAATCCTAACAATTTCGAGTTTTGCTGAGTGAAGAGGCAGGTCTGTAGTAGGTCTTTGGAGAATATTCGTGCCTCTTTTTACTAAAAGTTCAGCCATTTCATTTCCCCAAAGGCCACAATGGGAAGGCATCCACTGGAAGACAGCCTTTGTTGGAATTCTGCTCAGCAGCTCCCTGCAACTATGGACTCGGGAACTTTGTTTGTCTTGGTTACTTGCCAAGGCCTGAAAGGCAGAACTTGAATCTGATATTAAAATTAATATAATTGTGCATACAAAATGCTAGAAACGATTAATGAGTGTCAATTAAAAAATCCATACATTAAGGAAAATTAAATACACTTACTATAATAATATAATGTTTCAATAGACTAGATATCATAATAGACTTAAGAAATCTACTTTTACAGAGGCTTTTTACCAAATAGAGTAATATCCCGAACTTATGCGATAGGTGGGACTAAGTAATAACCGCGTAAATCGGGGTACAATCTCGTTTATCAATACATATACATTGTTTTTAGTTGGGGCCGGAGACGAAAGAAAATACTGATTTAGGAAAAAAAATTTTTGATAAAACTTAGATAACTTTAATCACAAACCGAAGTTATTTTGTTGTAAAAGGCTTCATAAAATCTAACAAAACAGTTTGCCGGTTCAAAGATTTTTTTCTCTCCCGTAACATTTCTTCGTAGAATGCTAATAAATTTTTTTTTTTTTGTTCTTTGTTTTGTTGAAAAAATATGTTCTTCATTAGAGTTGGTATTTTCTAAAATTTGGTACCCCTTTTCAATTAAACTGAGGCCTTCTGTCAAATTCCCAACCGTCATTCGATTTTCTGACTGAACTAGGTCTTTAGACAAATTTCTCAATGTCTAGCTCTTGCTCATGCATTTCAATGATGTTATCAATTGTCAGCTCCTGATTGTGAGAATCCAGCAGTTCTTGAATGTCATCATTATCCACTTCTAAATTTATTTCCGGCAAGATTGACAAATTGTTCAGTCACATTACCAATTTCATCATGCTCTGGCATTAATTTCGTCTGAGTTTCAGGAACAAAAAAAAAAAAAAAAAAAAGAATTGACGAGATTTGAAAATCGCGTAACTGTGGATTCGCGTAAGTTGGAATAACGTAAGTCGAGGTATTAATGTACTAAAACATCTATGTTTTCTCAAAAGGACATAGTTCAATCGAATTGTAGTACAACTTTCAATACTAATCAGTCTACAAAATATTTCAACTGGTTGAATTATTCTTTTCTGATTTGATGGATTCAGTAATATATAATAAAAAAATAAAAGTAAAAAGGCATTAGGTAATTTCATTCCCATATTTACAGTGAATATTCGATATTTAAATTTCTTCTTATATTTTTAAATACCATTGTTTAAAAAAAAATTAAATAATTTATTACAAATTTAAGTGTTTGAATTTTCTAAGTAAATTAATTGCCTTAGTCATCAAACATGCAAAAATACATGCGTAAATTTTCAACAAAGTATTTCTTTGTAATTTGTTCTTTATGAAAAATGGACGGAAAAGGTAATGGCGTAGTCAAAATAACTGATTTCCCCTTTTTTGCACATCCCCCCCCTCTTTCGCTTAAAACATACAATAGTATACTGCTGTTTGTAAAAAATGCAACACCATGAAGGTATCATCAGAATTAAATGAAATTTCATTCACAAATCACTTATATTAGAACAAATAAATGACGAAATTTTCAAAGCAAAAAAAAAAAAAAAAAAAAAACAATATTAAGTGTCCGAAATCAGTATTTGGTGTAGCCACCACGCCCTGCAATAAATGTTGTTATACGACGTGGCATAGAGTCAAACAGATTTTGAATGTCTGCTTGTGGAAGAAAATTCTATATTGCTTGTATGCGCAGCAAAAGTTCGTCTTTTGAAGCTGCAGGACGCGAATCACGATTGAGACACCGACCAACCAAATCCCACACGTGCTCAATAGGCGATATATCCGGCGAATAAGCAGGCCAAGGAAGAAGTCGCATGTGTTGGGCTGAACAGAAGTCTCGAACAGTCATTGCCACATCTGGGCGAGCATTATCCTGCTAAAAGATAACTCCATGGATGCCTAGAAGGAAAGGAACGACTTCGGGCTGTAGCACTTCACGGACGTACCTGTTGCTGTTGAGATTACCCTCAATTCATAGCAAATTGGATCGCACTTGATACGAAATCGCATCCCAAACTATAACTCCAGGTGTTAGACGACTATGCCATTCGATAACACGCCCTGGAAGGCAGCGTTCAATGGCATAGCGTCTAACACGAATGCGGCCATCATGGTCCCACAAATTGAAGCGTGATTCATCTGAAAAGACAACTACCAAGTTACCAATTAGTTTGCCGTCATCTGCTGCACTGTGGATTGCGTACAAGGGTGCTTACATACAGGATCCCCCTCACGGCAAAATATCGACGGCTGCGTCTGCAATGGGTTCATGAGCACAGAGCCTGGCAAACTAATTCGTATCAAGTTGTCTTTTCAGATGAATCACGCTTCAATTTGGGGGACCATGATGGCCGCATTCGTGTTAGACGCTATGCCGGTGAACGCTGCCTTCCAGAGCGTGTTATCGAATGACATAGTCGTTTAACACCTGGAGTTATGGTTTGGAGTGCGATTTCGTATCAAGGACGGTCCAATTTGCTATGAATTGAGGGTAATCTCAACAGCAACAGGTACGTCCGTGAAGTGCTACAGCCCAAAGTCGTTCCTTTCCTTCTAGGCATCCCTGGAGCTATCTTTCAGCAGGTTAAATGCTCACCTACATGTTGCAAAGACTGTTCGAGACTACTGTTCAGCCCAACCCATGCAGCTTCTTCCTTGGTCTGCTTATTCGCAGGATATATCGCCTATTGAGCACGTGTGGAATTTGGTTGGTCGGCATCTCACTCGAGATCCGAGTCCTGCAGCTTCAAAAGACGAACTTTTGCTGCGCATACAAGCAATATGGAATTCCCTTCCACAAGCAGACATTCAAAATCTGCTTGACTCTATGCCACGTCGTACAGCAACACTTATTGCAGCGCGTGATGGCTATACCAAATACTTATTTAGGACACTTAATATTGTTCTTGTTTCCTTTGAAAATTTCGTCATTTATTTGTACTAATATAAGTCGTTTGTGCATTAAATTTCTTTTAATTCTGATGATTCCTTCATGTCGTTGCATTTCTTACGAACAGCAGTTAATACAATTAAGATAGAGGGATGTGCAAGAGTTCCCTGCAAAAAAACCGTTGGCTTTTTTTAAATGAGACCAAAACAAATTTATTACCTATGATCGAAAAATATTTTTCTTTCTTTTTGCATCAGAAAACTGACCCAGCTAAGAAATTTTATTTTAAACTTTTCTTTAATAATATATTTTAATAGTTCGTCTGGTCAATCATGAAAAGTCGAATATTAATTTTTTAAAAACAAAAGCAAATATCTTGTGTATCTCTTTAGTATGTTAAAAATTTTACGAAACAGTCTTAAAATAAAATAGTTTTTTTTTATTGCTGTAGTGTAGTTTTTTTAACAAAACATCTCATGTGATTTTTAAGGGTTTTTTCTTTTGCATTTATATTTTTGTCTTACATTTATGATTTTTAAAATACAGATGACTCCTTCTTTACTAGACATCGCTGAATCGAACCTTTTGCCGGTGAAACCGAGTCAACAGAAAACATTCCTTAACAAAAGGATCAGAGAAAGAAATCACTGAAATAACTAATTTACGAAAACATTGACTATATCATTATAATAACAAATTTCATCAAAACTGTCTAGAGCATCTTTTCACAACCGGGGTTCATAAAACCTTTGAGGAGGGGGGAAGCACAAGGGAAAAATTATATTTTGGGGGTCTCGAATATAAACTAAGGGATCCATGAGGAATCATTAATAATACAATTATGAAAAAATAATAAGATAATATAACGCCAAAGAAAAGCCAAGAATTTTGCAATTAGAAAATACTCGTATTTTTCGGAACCTTTTTTAGTTAACAGAAAAATAAACTATTTAAAAAGAATTCTTGATTGATAGATTTTTTTATGAACGTCACACGTTGAAGTTACATGAATTCTGGAAAGAGAAGTTAAAAGTGTACCATTGTTTTCCAATCATCTTACTTTTGTGGAATATGGCTTTAATCGTGTAACTCGGTTGTAACAAAAAAGAGCAATCGACTTGATATAGAAAAAAGAGGATATTCGTCTGATTTTTTTTCACAAAATTTGAGTTAAATATTAACTCGGCATCACTCGCGTGAAAAAAACGACCTAAAGTTTTCGCGCAGGGTATGTCGCACCCCCGGGTGTTTATATTGTGTTTTTACCGTAAAATTTGTATACAAAAGTTAAAAAGGAAGAAAAGTAGGAAATACAAGATGTTTATTATACTTTTAAACGCAAATTTAGTATTTTTCTTCTTTTTATAAGGGGATTCAGTGCATTGTTTAAACACTCTCTTAATCTCGTCGTGAGTGTATGCCATGTTTTCACTGGATCTTAATTTTTTTTTAAATCAGCATCTTTTTAAAACTAAACATATAGGAGTCAACTTCTCTAGTCTTTAAATTCAAAAATTTTGGAATTTCTTTTTTATTTTCTTTTATTGTTCCTGCAATAGTTTTTTTTTCTTTCAAAAGTTCATCTGGAAGTAGATAAGATGTGTACCAGTTGTCTCCTTTAAAATTACGTTCTTCCCCAATGTTTTTGTGTCTCTACATATAAAACATTTATTTTCAACAATGTCTCCCTCTTCTAAATCTAAATCGATTTCAGTGAAGGAATCATACTTGATGTTATACTCTTCATCATTTGATTCTTCATCATAACCACGAAGAGAATTTCTTCATCCGAGAATACTGTTGTACTACATCTATTATATACTGTATCTATTAATTTACTTAAAATATCATATTTCTTCATCATAACTTCAATAACACGCCATAGTATAAGGAAGATTTAAAAAGTGCTCGTGCATTCAGAACTGTAACGGTGAATCACGTGCAAGGTAGAACATACCCGAAGAGGCGATATCCAAAAATATATATTTAGAATTCACCTATAAGCTAAGGCCTATAAGCAAAGGATATGACCGTAAAGTCAGCTACACGAGAAACTATCCATTTTCCAAAAAAGGCTTAGAAGGAGAGTTGAAAAAATTTAGACGGTGGGTATGACACACCCTGCGCGAGAAGTGCCAGGTTAATATACTAATAATAAAACATCATCGCAAGAAACTTATTAATGGGTCCTATCTATTTAATAGAGCCTTAGGAATGCACTTGTATATGTTATTTAAAATGGTTCATTTTTTTTTTTTGTAAATAAAATCATATTTTTCAGTTATATCACTTATAAGATTTTCAAATATTTCAACTAACATTATTTTAAATATTACATATTGTAACTGTAGTTATTATCCTTAAATAACCTACTGATAAATTATATCAGTAGAAATTATTTAACTGTTCAATTAGTTCTATCAATTAATGTGTCCTACAAATATTTCACGTAGGAATATTACATTTGTAAGAATGGGGCTCCACACACACATACTTAATATTAGTATGAAGGGGTCTACAAGCAAAAAAAGATTGGGAACACTTGTGATCTGGAATATGGTTTTCCAATTCTGTCGACTCACGGAACCCTTAGAACTATAAGATGTTTTGGGGGAACCCCATTCCATCCTCAGAAGAAAGTATTTTAAAATAAATTTCAAGTAGATTGACAAGCTATAGTCAATTATGTAAAGACAATTACAAAACGTATTGTATTTTTTACTAAACAAATTTTAACTTAAGATTACTGTAATTTACTTATTATAGCATTCATTCGAGCGCCATAGGTGCTCCCTACCCTTGCATTATATTTAGCATGTAAAATGGGCTTGCATTTTTTATACAAACTGTCGGGAGTTTCGCTCTTTTGAAATTATCCGCAGTCGCATTTCGAATTCTGCGTTTAATTTTTTTTCTCTATATTTTGCTTTTGTGCCACATATGTTAAGAAATATTTCTTCCTTAAATGCGTTGTTCCAAATAGTATTACATGCTCATAGCTGTGTGAGAAACTTTCTTGTATTTTTTAAAGATTTTCAACAAAACAATTCAGGAGCTCGTGTTCAGATTTTAACGTCAAATCTATTGATAAGTAGTTCCCTCTTCTTTGGCGAGTCTTCCGATGTATCGTAGTACTCGAACGAACTTTTTATTCATTCAACTCTTTGTTAGTTTTCTCTTTTCTGGGAAATATTTTCTCCTCTTGGTTTTTCAAATTGAAAAAGGTGTTTCATTATATAATTTTTAATGCTATCGTCTAAGTTCAATTAATTTTCCATTAAAAAACATTTCAGTTTTGCGAAACATTGCACATTATTCTTTTTGGCATAAGATGGCCACAAGTTAAATTTTAATACCAAAGCATCAATTTTTTCTTGAATTTTATAATGTGTGCATTAAGTCCTTGAAGAGATATGTTTACTTTATTTAGAACGACAAATCTTCTAAATCAAACAAACTGACGCCATATTTCATCACATAATTTTGGAGCCGTTTAAAAATTATCTCACTTCAACTTTTAGCTTAATATGTCAGTTCAGTTCAAAATTGTTTCTTTATATAACCAACTGACTTTCGATTGAAAAGCAGGACTGGATAATTATTCGTATAATAAGGCAAATATATCGGATTTAACTCCCTTAATTTTATAAAAATTATCATTTTCACATTTAAAACGTCTTTTAATGCATTCGGTATTAATTTTACCACAAGCACGTAGCGATGAATGCTGCATTGAGTATGTTCAATATGTGGCTCAATTGAAACTATATACTCGGTGATGCTACTCCTTTGCTGAAACACAATAACGATGTTTCTCCTGTATAAATAAGTGAACATAAATCCCAATATAATTTGTGTTTGTTCATTTAATTACAGTAGAACGTCGTTTATCCAAACGTTTATTGTCCGGAGCGTCAAATATCCGAACCAAAGTCAGGATACGTTTTCGAACAGTGCAATACTCAACAGCTGTTTCGTGTGAGGCCAAAAAGTGACGGGAAGACCCAAGGTGAGGGATATTTGGGGAATTTCTGTTGTGTGATTTGGTAAACATCTGTGCGGAATATTAGATCAGTTTGTTTCCAAGTGAGGGGGTGTATACGTGCTCTTTTGTAGAAACCTGTATGGCATGCGATGCAGAAGACAATGGATTTCAAATGCTAAATGATGACAAGATTGAAAGAAAAATCTGACCCTGGCGACGATGAAACGCATGAAGACGAGGACAACAACAACGAAAGTAGCAAGGATCCATCAAATGCTGACGCGTTTTTTACGTTATAGACAGCTATGGAGTGGTATGAACAACAATGAGAGTGCTGTCCTACTCAACTGCTGCTCAAGAAAATCAGAGACCTTGCAGCTGAAACACGAAGGTGTACAATGGTACAGTGAAAAATAAGTGATTATTTTCCACAATAAAGGTAAAATTGCGACATTTTGCACCTATTTTGCTTTTTCTTCAAGCACGTTTCCCGCATAGGATGATTTTCAATATTCGTACAGGGTCCGGTATCATATACTGCATGGTCGCATTCGGTTTTCGGTTATTCGAACAATCGCGAATCCGAACGGTGTCCGGTCCCAATTGATTCGGATAAACGACGTTCTACTGTATTAATAAGCTTGAATATTTATTTCCCTGTGATTCTTTCGTGAATAATTTGCATAGCAGCATATCTTCTTGAACTGTAAAACTCCAAACATAACAGATCAATACTCAAAATGGCCGAACCAGTAACATCTGTTGATTTATCTAATTGCGTGATAAATTAATAGGAAAAAAAAATTTCAATTAAATATTGATTATTCTTCACAAAGATGAGCCATTGTCTCAATTCTTCGCGCGATGGTGTATCAGAGAATGTTAAGTTATCAATTTCTTTAATATATTTATAACCAAATTTGAAAAATATTGCATTTTTAATTGATGGCTTTATTAATTTTTCACAAGTTTTTTATATGTCTCACCTTTAGCATTTCAATAACTGATAAGAAAAGAAGCATCAAAAGAAATTTGGTTGTTAAGATGCATATATTATGGGAGTACTATATGTTTATTTAATTCGTCATGTCTATGTTCCAAAAATTCAATGTTTTGTTATAAAGATGAAGTGAGACGAGACTCCATTCACCTTTCTAATTTCGCAGTATTTAAGATACTGGTGACAATTATTGATTCACACTCAATACACAATCCACTTGGTTCATTGTCATCCCCTCAGGGGGCTCACCTTTAGGTGAGTACGGGTGTCACAATCCCGAGGTGCCCTAGTGATCTTTTCCCACGGGGTTTACTGTCTTTGGTAAACACGGGCTTCACGAACCCGGGGTACCCTAGTGATCCTTCTCCATTTTCGACCCTCTTTCTTGTCATTCAATTCATTCTTTCTTTCTCTTTTCCCGTCTAGACCACAGATATTAAAACAAATGTTTGGCGCAGTATAGCCGAAGTCGGCTCTTGCGCCAATAAACCCCAAAATCACTCACTCACTCACTCACTCATTGTCATACCGTTCAAGTGAAACCTAAATTCTGAATAGTTTTTGTCATACTTTCCCTTTCTTTTTTTTAAAATTGAAACTCTCGAATATTTGGATGAAGAAACTGATGGGAGCTTTTACAGAGAGTTTATATATACATGTTGTGCTGTTTACAGTCCATAGTGTCATTTACTTTGACTGGAATTTACTCCTGTTGTTTTCTTTTCAGTTCACCGGTTCTTAACCCACTCGCGCATTTTAAAAGTACGATTAGTTGAGTTAAAGGTATTTATTAAAAAGAAATACAAAAAAGGCTTCACAAAAACTGCACAGAGTGCATAGAAATGTCTAGAGATGATAACAAATAATCCAGCTTTATTCTTATTTGTCACAAATTCTTAAAAACTAATTTTTCTAGTAGTGAAAAATATTGTAAACAACTTTATTAATACTAATTTCAAAATATCACAATATAAATATTTAAACTACTGAAATCATTTCTAAAAGGGAGGGTATTAAGAAAAAGTCTGCAGCTCAAGATATCGTTGGTGCTAATAGCATTACATGAAAAAACATACAAATTAACAAATTTTTCTTTGAAAATTCTCTAAAAGTTTAAAGCAATACAAATTGAATACTTAACGATTGTAGAGTTGTTCATTTATTACTAATCACAAAGAAAAAATATAATAAATATAACTAAGTTTTATTTCAAATTTGAGCATAGTTATTCTTATTAAGATCCTTGTATTTTATAGTAAATCAAATGTACTCTAAAGCTCATTACTATTCCATACTTCTAATGAACTGCTTTCAAGATATATAAGCAACAGAATCTCAGTTTGTTTTCTGTATGAAAAGCAAATAAAATTTTCTTTAAGGTGATATGGTACCCTAAAAATCATCAAACTATCGAAATTTTTAATGGCTTATTTGATACCTCGAATTTTTATAAACATGTCTGCAAAATTTCAAAGCTTTACCTGCATTTTTTATCAAGTTATGGAGCGATTTTTGATGCTGGGCAGGAACTACCCCGCCCACATTTCAGATTATTTGCTAGAAAAGAGCCTGATAAAAAATGAATTAATTATTTTTCTACCGCGCGTAAATGAGACTGACATTATATATGCAGAAACAAATCATTTCAAGAAAGAATTGTGCAGTTCATGCAAAAATTCTAGTTTGCATATTGTTTATTGAAGAGGAAATGGATTTGGTCAAGATTTAAAAGTTGTGCGTTCTTTTTATGATATTATTACGAATGAAATTAAAACTTTAAAACAGATTCTCCCAAAGCACAAATACTAAATCTCATTTTGATAGCTCAGATAATTAAAAATCTAATTCACAAAGAATAGAAAAACTCTCCCATTTTTATACATTTGCTTTTGGTGATATATATATCCCATGTCTGTGAAATTCAACACTTTTATTATTAAAATATTTAAAGATATTTATTTAAACAAATGCACATATGCAGTTCTTAGATTTTGATATATTTTACCTATAAATTGTTATTTGATTTTGCTTTCATTCGTGCATAATATTTAACATGTGAAGGCTTTTAAAATCATGAAAATAAAAAATAAAGGCATAAACATCTTCTGTAAATGTTGTGCATTAGCTCTGAGCATGGAATTAGCTCTGAAGTGAGTGTATTTTTTTAAAATAATTATTAAGATAAAGTTTTATGAAATATTGATCTTTCATTCGCTTTCTTCTAAATATTCATTATGGCAGAAAACTGTTTAATTGTTCTACATTTGTGCAATTTCTTATGGTAAGCAGTTTTAAATAAGATAATTAACATTTCAAAAAAGTTGCAGACTATTCGATGAATATTATATCTTGCTATTCCTGGAATGAAAACTTTAAACTCATTTTTCTCCATGTTGAATTTTTGTACATATACTATTATTCAAAACCCTAAGGCTTTTTTGATAATTGAAGTATGGGTTTGAAATTTTTTATACATGTTCTGAAATGTATCTTTTGTAAAATTGTGCATGGAATCAGCTCTAACATTCTTAGTACTTTTTCTAAAAAATTTCTAAAACAAAATTAATGTTTTTTTTGAAATTTTTTGGAAGTTTAACTATAAAAAAATTAATAAAAAATTAAAGAGCAGCAGCAGAAAAAACCCATGCACACTTTTATAAGGTACTTGGAAAAAAAATTTGAAAGAAAAGAGACATATTTAAAAAACCTTAGGAATTTAAAAAATGTTTTAAAAGTTCAAAAAATTTTAATTTACAAACATTTTGCAACAAATTTAAAATTTTTAGTATGAAATTATTATTAAATATTAATCTTTATAAAATACTATTAAACCAGATATCAAATATTAAAAATAAAAAAATTGTGAAGATGCCATTGCCTCTAGTAACACTATTAACCGAAAATGGTTTTGGAAGATTATGGTGCATTGAAGTTAATTAAACACACACTCTAAGTGTGTTAATTAGCATAAAAATGTTGCAAGAAACTGATGGTATTGATGTATATTGATATATAAAACGGAAAAGTCAAAAAATAAAATACTGAAAGCAAATAAAATAATTTTTGTTTCACTTTATCTTACACAATGATTATTTATTTGTGCATTAAATCGTAAGCAACAAAAGAATTTAAAGATGAAAATATAGTTACCCCTTTTGCTATTCCAACACGGAATGAAGGTTTTCCGAATTTTCTCTTATTTGTGTAACTGCAGGAAGCTAATAATTCCCAAGTTAAATTACCCCAAGTTCCCTTTATTTTCTTTGAAAAAAGGTTTTTTTTCTTTAGGGTCCTTTTACCCTATTCTTTTCTTTCACTCTTAAACATGTTATAAAACACGAATCTGCTTTTGTCAATTTTGCCCAGGCTAATATTTGCCATAGTGCGTATCTCTTGTTACGGTTCAGTAATTCACGTTTTCAAAACAAAACTTGTAGGAAATTATTTTTAAAAAATGCTCTCGTCGCTAGATTTTCTTTTTTCCTTTTTTAACTTTCTTGTGGGAGGGCGACACGCTTTGTGAAACATGGCTTTCGGTACTCGTAATCATACTAACTCCTTAGAGAACGGGAATCTATTTTGTACGCATTTATAGATTTCTTTTCGAATCTTATTTTGACTAATGGAATCCTTTAGTTTTACTCGCAGAACTTCAGGATTCCGCGGAACACAAGTTTGAAAATCACTGATGTTGAGTATTTGATTTTGGTCGCATTCTATAATCTTATTTAATTTTTTTTTTCATTCACTTTGGTGAAAATTTATTTCCGTTGTACAAGTATTATAATACTGAAAAATAAAGCACGAAAATGAGATTTTAGTTTGAATTTATTTCATTAGAAATGAATACTTGATAATTTTTTAGCGTATACCATATGACATTCTACTTATTCTATTGTAGATGTCACACAAAAAAAAGAAGTAGAAAGCTTCAAAAAAATAGATTAATCTTCATAATGGCTCAAAAAGCTAGAATAAAACGATAAAGTAGTATATATATTATTGTAAAGCAACAAAAAAAAACATGAATGGTTAATGTTTAATGCCGTCTCTCTTAGTTTTAAAAATGTCACGTGTATATATATATATATATATTCTGCCACTGAGATACATTACTTTTTACTGTCATCCTTGCTGATAGCTGTCCAAACAGACTTCACGCTTTCTACGAGTTCATTTTTATCTTTAGGTACTAATTCATAAACGCGAAAAAGATTTTTTTTCTTCATTAAATTCTTTATAATCTCGGTGAGGTTTAAATTGGGTGAATTGGTTGGTCAATGAAGGGATTTGATTTTATGTTCTTAAGTCAAGAAGTGGTGACCTTTGACGTGTGTCAAGATGCAGTCTTGTTGGAAGATGACATTATTCTGAAGCAAACCTGATGGAATCATAAAATGATCAAGTACTCCTTATATAATTTGAAATTTACCGTTTCAGTCAAAATATATAGCTTTTCTAAGCATTCAGCGCTTGAAAACTCCGAACTTATGGCAGAAATTTTGAATTTCATTTAGTGTTTCAAGTATATAATTTGTAGTGAAAGTTTCTTGCTTGCATCAACAAACACGTATACCCTGATCCCAATGGGGAACGCAAAACATCGATTCATCAATAAAAAATTCGTTATCCGAATCCTTAATAACCTTCTACATTCTGTCTTTGTACCACCGCACTGTGGTCCTTCTTTGCTTACAACCAAGTAGCGGTTTCTTTTTAGGCACACGTAATTGAAAATCCCGTTCATATATTCGTAATACTATAGAAAATGACTAGACATCCAATCTTAGCTCTTGTCTTACTTTCTATTTATGAGTCTCAAACTCCTGAAACGGTTTTCCTTCACGATTCGGTGGAGCATTCTGTCTTTTCTTAAGTGTGGCTATTTGTTAGGATCATTATTTGGAAGATTATTATTAAAATTCCACTCAGTCCCTTGAAAGCATTTGTTTTTGAAGTGAAAACTTCTTTAGCGGCGTTGGGCACTTTTTGGTAGGGGAAAATCTTATGGGTTCGCGTCACCGACATGCTCTGACTGGCGCACGCGCAGTGTGCTGTTCGCCCTGGACACTTTTTGGATGGGTGAAATCTCGTGCGTTCGCGTCACCGACATGCTTATAGCAGTATATCTGTAGCTATACAGCTGACGTATAGTGCTGTGTATATCTTATAAGTGAAATTGAATGGATTTAGTGAAAAGTTCAATGCGTATATACTGTACATTTCTCGTTGCGATTCCGTGAATGGGCAATACATATGAATGGTTGCCGTTTATATTTCGCCTCGAAAATCTATGAGACAGATGCAACAATTTTTATTCGAAAATTTGATTATTTATACAAAAGAAGGTTCTGAACTACTCGAAAAAAGATTTGGTGAAAAATATATGATAATGTACCGATGATTTTAAGTGTGTCGTAGTCTCTCACTACCCCTATGATTATGAACTCCCCTTTGCATATTATCTAAATTCGAATATGTTGGATTCATAATTAACAACTACGTAATTAATAAATCACTATTATTTATTAATCCTTATGATAGAAATACACAAATATTAATCAAACTTTAAGAACAACAAATTACAGTGGAGTGAGCTCAGAATTCAATTATGAACGATGGAACACTAACTGAAACCCCGGCGGATAACGCATATAATCAAACTACGCATTTATAACTTAATTTAGGAAAATAACAGACCTGATATCCTTTTGAGACAAGATTCTTTACTACTTGAAGGATCTATAGAGCAGCTTCAATCCTTGATATCTTCAGTTACGTCCGAACCGAATTAATGAATTTTTTTCAATTATCTTCCTTCTGCTAACAAACTTCACTTAGTTAAACTAATCTCCTAGAATCACCTTCTTAATCAATCTCGTAGTTAACTCCTCTATCAAAACACGTAGTCATCCCTATCTCTTCATTTCATTTCTCCCTTTTTTATATCTCTTTCGAACTCGCTAAACCCGAAACTATCTTATTTGCATAAGTCACACTTTTAGCTCTCAGCGGGGATTGGTTAAAATAAATACAATCTTAAAAGATTTTGAGAGAAGGTTAGTGAAACGCGTAAGCACCCGTCACAAGTGGAGACTTCAATATTAACTTTGCAGATGATAAAAATCTTCCACTAATTGAATTTCTAAATGAAACAATTTAAATATGTCCAATGATCGAAAAATCAGTACTACAAAATATAAAACGACGATCGATGCGGTTTTTACGTGATACTTAGATAAATTTGAATCAAACATTTTCCTTTTTTAATTTAGTTACCATAAGCCTATTGTATCTTTTTTTGGAAACAAAATGAAATAAACGAAAGCACAAAAAGTCTAAGTATTGTTGAAATTAATGATGACAATGATGCAAACAATTAAAATAATGTTAAAAATCAAGTACATTGAAATTTAAGTAAATATAAATACTATCCGTAAATAATATGATTGTATATTAATTGTTATTTCAATTGAATTGTATAAATATTTTGTCATGATCTTGTACAGCCCGTACTATATTTGAATAATAAAAAACCATATAAACATGCATTTAGTTGTTGCTCGGAGTGTCAATAGATGTGAAAACCAGATTCATTTTGATACTTTTAATTCAAACATTTTGAAATTTCAAATTTTAATACTAAAAGTTCTAAGTTTCCACTTCTATCGGCAGTCTCTATAACTGCCAACTTTTTTTATTTCGCCAATAATTTGTTGATTACGTTCCTCTTTACTTAAGAGCCTGTTGAAACTTACTGTAGAGTGTGTTGACATATTTGTGCAGCGGCGCTGCGATCGCTTGTTTATGAATGAACGCTTTAGTTCAGTCTCTGTCTTCTCTTGCTTGTAAATAAACGCTTTTCGTTTCCCTCCGTGGTATCGTCTCTTCTTTCTGACAGGTAAGAGCTTTTATTTATCCATTAGTACTAATTGAAAAAGAGCATTCGAATTATGATTTTGAAATATTTACGAATTTGAACAGAGCCACAATCGTCATCTGAGCACAGTCTAGTATGTCTTTTGTGGAGTCTATTTTAAACTCTTAAAGCTGAGTTTCAAACGCGAATCTTACTAGCTCTGTCTAGACACTATTTCTGCAAATTTTATCAACGCTAACCAATCAAGGGTTTTTGCAAAAATTCGAATATTTTGCATCGCCTTTGGAAATATTGTCATTTTTTGAAAATCAGGATTTTTTTAATAAAGTTCCTATTTTTTACACACGTATAAACAATATGTCATATGTCAACTTATTGTAAACAATTTGTACTTTTTTCGTTTGTCTCTGTTGTATATTTTTACAGATGACATGCGTTTTATGAGGTAATGCAGATACTTTTTTGGTTATTTTAACATTTTGAAAAGAAATTGTATTTTTAATGAGCAGAAAATTACATGAAAAGTGATATTCATATTTTACTGAGTGTTTTTTTAAAATTATCCTCGATATGTGTAATTTAATTAAAAAGGTGGAAATCTGAGGTAAGCCAAAATGATACTTGTAATATTAGTTTTTATAATATTAATTATTGAATTAATGGTGCTGTTTCAGTAATCCCAGGGCTACATTTAAAAAAAAAATAGTTTGTTCTGAGAAATTTAAAATTTATTTTGCTTGTTTAAATGTTTGCATAGTTCTATAATTAAAATTATCTTTATACGGGAAAAAGAGAGGCAGCGTAACTTTTTAGTTGAGGATTTCAAGAAAATATTGCTCACATTTATCCGTGATGAAATCCGTGTGATAAAGAAAAATATTGATTTTATAATCAGTTCAACAAATTTTACTTGAATTATATAGTTTTATTTAATCTCAACCAAAAAGTTCAATTGTATGGTAATGCCAGAGGCGGATTAAGGTAGTTGGAGGCCCTTGGCGGTAAAAGGTTTGAGGCCCATGGGCTTAAGAGTCGAAAAACTAAAATAGTCAAAAGAGTCGCTTACTTTAAATTTTCAAAATAAAATGTATGCTATAATAAAACTCATCGGCTAAAGAAAATCATATCTGTATATAAGAAAAATTAAAAACCTTACTTAAGAGCTTACAGTTTTGCTATACAGTTTGATTTCTCTTTGGCAAATTCATCAATTATTTTTACCGTATCTATTTTGTCCAAAACATTTTATTCTGCATATAATATGGTCATGTTGTTTCTCAATTTGTTTTTTCTCCCATAGTACTTCTTAAATTATTTTTATCGCGTTTTAAAACTAAAAAAGACCATTCACCTGAGGCATTCGATATCGGTATTGTTAAAAATATTTTCAAAAGTTTTTCTACAGTAGGATTTCTATTGGATCTCGATAAATTTCTAGTGGGGGTTCCACTGTATCTTTGTTTTCTTTTCATTTCTTGTTTCAAGGTGGCGTGGTTGGTTTGGCGCTGGCCTTCTGCACTCATCAAGCGTGGGGCCTCTGGCGGCAGCCAGGTCCGACACCCGCTTAATCCGTCACTGGGTAATACTATTGAAGTAGATGGAAAATATATATATAATGTTCTTGCTAATGAACGGGTGTTGTGATACGGCAATCAATTAAAAAATGCTTTTCTAATTAAAATCAATGAACTATCTTTACTGTGACAAGTTGTGACGGGTGCTTACGCGTTTCACTAACCTTCTCTTATAAACTTTTAAATTGTATTTATTTTGACCAATCCCCACTGAGAGCTGGAAGTGTGACTTATGTAAATAAGATAGTTTCGGGTTTAGCGAGTTCGAAAGAGATATAAAAGGGAGAAATGAAATGAAGAGAAAAGGATGACTAAGCGGTTTGAGAAAAGGATGACTAAGCGGTTTGATAGAGTAGAACTCCGTGTTTGGGATTGAAAAGTAAACTACGTGGTTATCCAAGAAGGTGTTTTTAACCGTCTAGCTTAATGAAGTGAAATTTGAAGATTATTGAAAAAGATTCCTTAAGGCGGTTCAGAAGTTATTGAAGATATCCTAGATTATAGCCACTTCATAAATTCTACTCGTTCCAGGTTCCTTCTGAAGAAGATTTCAGGTCTGTAACTTTTGTGGATTTAGATTTAAATGTGTAGTTTGATTGTACGTGTTATTCCCCTCGTGATATCAGTTAGTATTCCGTCGTCCATAATTGAATTCTGATAATACTCCATGATAATTTATTGTTCTTAAAGTTGATTATTAATTGTGGATTTTTGTCTTAAAGAAATAATAAATAAGTGATTTATTATTTGAGTAGTCTTTAATTATGAATCCTACATATCCTAACATATATAATATGCAAAGGGGTAGTGGGAGACTACGACACTGGCGCCCAAACGAAATACCGGAATTAAGAGCAGGTGCAGGATTTAGAGTTTTGCCGGAGTTATTTTTTTCGGGTAAAGAAAATGTGTTTGAGTTTCTAAATAATATTGATGATAATATAGCTTACTATGAAATACCGGCGAATCTATCGTGTGCATATTTAAAAGGTCATTTAGTTGGGAGAGCGTTAGACTGGTTCCATGTTATCGGCTTCGAGTGTGTAAATGAAGAAGCGACTGCATTTGCAACACTTAAAAAGAAATTGTCAGATAGTTTTCCGGTAATACGGAATAAATCAGAGCTAGAAGCTCAGTTTTTTTCGTCAAAACAACGGAGAGGTCAAGCCCCGTCAGACTTTATTTTTCAGATGTTAAAAATACATAAAACCTTGGAATTAAATTATGATGAGATAAAGTTGATTGATCACATAGTAATGCGGCTAGAACCCCAAATAATGGATTATTTAGAAGTTCGAAACCCCACAACGAAAACTCAATTGATAGAGTTGGTAGACCGGTATGAGGAACGTCATAACTGCAGGGAAAATCAGGGTTCGAGTAATAATTTTGCTAGACGAAGTTGGGATGTGAGTAGGAATCCTGAGGAAAGAAGGAATAATAGAAACTGGAGAGATACTGGGGTCGGAAATAGTCAAAATAATCAAAGAGGACTAGGCAGGGGTGTGAATAATTTTCCTCGTCGTAATTATCAAAATCAAGGATTCGAGGGTGGAAATCGATACAATCAGCCAAATCAGAGAACAGACCGGTATCAGAACCGTAGGATGGTGGTTAGGAAGGGTCCTAATGATGATTCAGCAAAACAGAATTGGAGGCGTGTTGATTGCAACAGCGAAAGGCAAAGAAATGCCAATTTAAACTTTCAAAGAGATCGTATTGAGTCAAATCCTCCTAATAGAATTAGACTTAATTCATTGAGATTATCACCAGTTGAACTTCCGTATGGGCCGAGATTTTGTTGAATGATACTTTTTTAAAAGCGCTCTGGGATACAGGTGCGGAAAAGTCATTTATTTCAGAAAAAACGTACCGGTCGTATTTTTCTTTCTGTCCTTTAAAAAAATCGTTAGCTGAAGTAGTTACAGCTCAAGGGTCACAGTGCAGGAATTTAGGCACAGTTGAGTTGAAAATTAAAATAAGAGAATTTTCGCAGTTATGGAAATTTCATGTGATTGCTGAGATGAAAGATCCATGCATCATAGGTGTGGATTTTATGTCACATGCAGGGATTACTTTTGATTTTGTTAAAAATCGTTATCATTCCGGATTCGAAAAAGGAAAAGTGGCTGTTATGTTGTCTAGAAACCCGTTAGAAAGTAATGAGGAACCAAAAGTGTCTTGTGCGGTGATTAGATCGTTAGTATTATCTTCTAGAGAACAGTTAAGAGAGGAACAGAGAAATGACCCGGAGCTAGGGCATATTATGAAGTTTTTGGAAAATCCGGACGATAGTTCTGTTAATGAATCGATCTGCAGAAATTGGTCCAATGACTTTAAAATCGTTGACGGTTTGCTATATTATGCAAAGTATACAACCACACTAGGTGAATTAAGGGTATTTATACCTAAAACATTACGTAAAGATGTTATGCGAGAATTTCATGACTCGCCTATGGCAGGTCATTTAGGCAAAAAGAAAACCTACTTAAATTAAAGGACGCGTGTTATTTTCCGTACATGAGGAAATACATTTATAAATATGTAGCAACCTGCGACCAATGCCAAAAAGTCAATTATAAAACGGATTACCAGCTGGTCAATTAATTCCCATAATAACGAATTTTCCGAATGAAATCGTGTCTTTAGATTTGTTAGGCCCATACCCTGCAACTAGTCCAGAACGCTATAGATTTATTTTAGTAATTACCGATAATTTTTCTAAATGGGTTGAAATAGTTCCCTTAAGGAAAGCTTCGGCTAAAGCAATTGCCAATGCATTTTTTGAGAATTATATTGCGCGTTATGGAGCTCCTGTAAATTAGTCACCGACAACGGTCCCCAAATGATATCCGAAGTTTTCGAGCAAGTTGTGTCGCAGATTGCACATAAAACACGTTAAAACTGTGGTATATCGTCCACAAGCTAATCAAACAGAACGAGTCAATCGCACTCTTTTAAAATGATTTCGAGTTTTGTCGCGGATAATCACACTAACTGGGATCAATTTCTGCAAGAGTTCGGTTATGCAATTAGGACAGCAGTACATGAGACACGGGTAAACACCGGCGGAATTATTTTTAGGTCGAAATTTAATCACTCCTTTTCAGAAATTAGTTATGGTAACTGATGGATCAGATTAGTTTGTGGGAACATAGAAAGGTTGTTTGAGGAAGCTAGAGTTCATACAAAGCGCCAGCAAGAGAAGTGGGCGAAATATTTAATAAAAAGAGGCGTGAAAATAATGTGAAAGTTGGTGATCTAGTATTAGTTCAAACTCACCCGTTAAGTTCAAATGTAAAAAATAGTAGGTAAATTTATGCCAAAGTTTGAAGGCCCATATAAAGTTCTGAGTGTAAAAATAATAATAATTTAGTAATATTAAAATTTGGTAAAAGAATAACGGTTAATGTGGACCAGGTGAGAATTTACCATCAAAGAGAAGACAGTGTTGCCGAGTCGGAAAGTAACACTAGTAGTAATCATGGTGCAGTGACATCAATCAGGTCAGATGATGCGCAGTCGTCATTGGTGCAATCGGAGAATGTTAGGGGTGGTCGTAAAGGATCGAAATCAGGAAATGTAAATGGTAGTAGAGATATAGTTGCGAATAGACGCGATGGAGTAGAGGTGAGAAAAAAACGTGGACGGACGGAATCTACTGTGTCTTCGGGGATGGCGCGTATATTTCAGGAAAAGAGACCTGTATTACTGAGAGAGAGAAAAGAGGAAGGCCTGATCATGGATTGACAATGTACGGAAGAAGAGACCAGAGGCCCAAGCAGATCGTGAGAAAGAAAGATTCCTCGTCAATGTCCTCTCGTCCCTCCAGGAAGCGTTATAGAAAGGTGGAAGAAAATAGTTCTGAAAGAGCAGTTCCAGGACCATCCCACAGATTCAAGTATAACAGACCTCATCAGGAAAGGAGCTGTCCATACAATCTTCGGAGCCGACGTCGAGTGGACACAGCCAAGTTCCAGTTCTCACAGAAGAAAACAACGCCTCAGCAGGAGCATATCAACTTCAACGGACTCGATGGAAGAGGAGACCCAGAAGGTTGGAGCGCAGAGTGGACAACCCTAGGACAAGGTCATCCAGCACAGAAGCCATGGTGGGAGACAAGCCTATGCAGATGGGATCTAAAGACTAGTCAGGTTGTATAATTCTAATTTGTTTATTTTTCCTCTGACAGACAGTTCGGAGTATTTTCCATGTGGGCTAGTCTAATTTTTTTGTAAAGTTAACGTACAAAAGTGTCACTGAGTTGTGTGCATTTTCATATCGGTTGAAAAGACTTTTGTATTAATTTTTTTTCCAAATTGTGGAAAAACATTTGTTGAATTGCAATTGTTTTGCTACACATTAAAGACGTGGCTTTATATGTGAGATTACTTGTATTGTTTGTTGTAATATATTCTATGTAAAATGTATATATTTTGTGTGTAATTATTAAGATGTTAAGTAATGTCTGGTTTCTGGGCGCGGCGTAATTAGGAATACTAACAAAAACATTAACAGCGCAGCGCGATTGATTGGGAATTTTTGAAAATGAAACCAGATAAGGGTTATTTTGTTACTAAACTATATATATATATATATATGTATGCCATATTTTATGTCAATAAGGAAGTTGTATAAAAGTTCTGTGCATTTAATGTCATGTTTTAGAAAAATTGACAAGGTTTCCTTTCAGGGCAGCAGTCCCTGAACATAGTGATGTGATGAAAGTTTGATGTCGTATGAAGATAACGTTGTAAATTTTTTTTGTATTTATTAGCACTTAAGTAAAGTGCATGATCAGGGGTTTTTTCCTTGAAAGGTTTTCCCCTGATCTTCGCCCGAATGGGATGCACTGTAGGGAACCTAATATTGTGAAAGAAAATAAATTAGAGTGGAGTACCCTTTTGAGTAGTCATTTCTGTGTGCTAGTTTAATTAAAGTTCTAACTTAGAGAGTTAAAATTTTCTGCTAATTCAGTGTTTTCAGGCATTCTAAAGTTCGTGAGTTAAAACTTTCTACAAGTTCAGTATTTTCAGGCGTTATAAAGTTCGTGAGTTAACTTTTTACAAGTTCAGACATTCTAGAGTAGTTAAAATTTGTGCAGGTTCAGTGTTTTTCAGATGTTAGGTAAATTAAGCGATTCTTGCAGGTCGTTTAGACCGTCAATAAGTCACGCTTTTTTTCTCGGAGGGGGGGTTGTGACGGGTGCTACGCGTTTCACTAACCTTCTCTTATAAACTTTTAAATTGTATTTATTTTGACCAATCCCCACTGAGAGCTGGAAGTGTGACTTATGTAATAAGATAGTTTCGGGTTTAGCGAGTTCGAAAGAGATATAAAAGGGAGAAATGAAATGAAGAGAAAAGGATGACTAAAGCGGTTTGGAAAAGGATGACTAAGCGGTTTGATAGAGTAGAACTCCGTGTTTGGGATTGAAAAGTAAACTACGTGGTTATCCAAGAAGGTGTTTTAACCGTCTAGCTTAATGAAGTGAAATTTTGAAGATTATTGAAAAAAGATTCCTTAAGGCAGTTCAGAAGTTATTGAAGATATCCTAGATTATAGCCACTTCATAAATTCTACTCGTTCCAGGTTCCTTCTGAAGAAGATTTCAGGTCTGTAACTTTTGTGGATTTAGATTTAAATGTGTAGTTTGATTGTACGTGTTATTCCCCTCGTGATATCAGTTAGTATTCCGTCGTCCATAATTGAATTCTGATAATACTCCATGATAATTTATTGTTCTTAAAGTTGATTATTAATTGTTTTGTTCTTAAAGAAATAATAAATAAGTGATTTATTATTTGAGTAGTCTTTAATTATGAATACTACATAT